>JAFHBV010000024.1:0-162302 GCA_019022785.1 Pseudomonodictys pantanalensis
TTAATATTTTTAAAATAGACAGGTCCGTCTGTTCTTGAGATCAACACCTTTTTAAGTCAACCCCCCCCCCCCCTCAAAGCTCAGCATCGTAGCATCGGACCTGTGCCTTCGTGGCGCCAGGGGCGATTCTCATCCAAAGTTCGTTGGTGCTGATTGGTCAAGCCACTCACGCTACGATGCCGAACTAGGGGGAGGTGTAGAGAAGGCAATGGTCTGTTCGTACCATCTATGTTGACTCAAGACCTTTTCGGGTTTATCCAGATCGCAACCTCATGGCACCCACTCCCCAGACTATTCGCCAATGCCGCAAGAATTACTCCCAACTTTTTAGGAACGTAAATGACCAGTTCCACCAGACCCCTGATAATCCACCAAACACAGCACCCCAGACCCCCAAAGAGAGCTTTCAGTACCCTGTAGCTGATCTCTCCAAATTTAGAAATCCAACCCCAGAGTTTGACTGGCGCGTCGATGAAGATTGCATGCAGCAAAGTCTTGAGACCATCTGCGACGTCCTGCCAAGTGATGTTGCGGAAGAACGTTGTGACTGCTGTCAACACTGTGTGGACGAAAGAGAGTAGTCGACCAAGTGCGCGTCCAACTGCCGTGCCGACGGCCTTGACGCCGGACCATAGCCAGAGGAGTAAGATCTTCGTAGCTTTGGGAATGCGCGTGATGGTCTTCCAGATAAACTTAATGATTTCTTTCAGCGCATGAGGGATCTCCTTGACGACCTTCCAGATACCCTTTGGCACTTTCAGCAAGCGGCGATACACACGCTTGAGCCATTCGGCAAGGATGCTGGGAAGCTCCTGATGATGCTCTTGAAGCCACTTCATGCCTCGCTTCATCGGCTTGACGACAAATGCCATGGGTAGGTCGTATACAAGGAATTTGGGTATATACCAGAAAAAACACTTGAAGAACTCCGCAATACGCTGAGTGGCTCTTCTGACGCGCTTCATAGCTTTGCTGTGCTTGGTTTTCCACCTTCGCCAGCCGCCTCCGCGCCGCGAGGGAAGGTACCGCACCACTTCGCGATGGCCGTTGCGAGCTGCCAAACGCAAAGCGATTTCTCCATCCGGTGCTATGAGGGCGTCGTCAGCGTGGTAAGTCTCCATGAGCAGCTTCACGATGGTGAGATTGCCCTTCTCCGCCGCGAACTGCAAGGGTGTGCGATACGTTTTCGACACTGGTGGGGCATATCTGGAAACTGGAAATCCCCCTGTGATTCCGTAGGCATTGACGTTGGCGTCAAAATCCATGAGCTGCTGGACAGTTCTTATGTTGCCAGCTTCGATGGCCGCTAGAAGCGGTGTGCGGCCACTCCTGTCCGTCGTTTCGGTCGTGACCAATCCAGACTCAATGAAAAGAGCGATAATCTCGTCTTTCTTTGTTTTGATCGCCTCGAAGTACGTCTCGATGATGGAATGACGTGTGTGGGAAACTTCCTCAGAATAATCCAGAATTGGAAGCTCGCCGCCATCTTCATGGACTCTTTCCGCGAGATGCTGCGCGCGATCACGGAGAGTGTCCTCCCTTGGGCAGTAGTCGGGCAGAGAATCGTAGCTGCCAATGTTGCGATGGCCATAGATGTTAGTAATTTCTTCCGTGATGGTGTCGTCTTGGCTTGGAGTTCGTTCGGGACGAGGGGGAGGAACTGCTTTCGAAGACGACATCTTGAAGTATGTGTAAAGCTGTGTGCAGTTGACGGTGAAGGCTTGCGCGCGTTTTTGTATCTCATGAGCTATGGCTGTGCTGTGCCGAGGTTCCTAAGTAGTCGCTGCACAGCCTCACCTGTTCACCGGGAACAACAACAACAGCAAGCGAAAGCTGGCGAAGGCTGAACATTGGTGGGGCGTTCAGTGTCTTTAACCTGATTGCGAGACTGATGAACACGATCGCTGGTGCGAGGGCTGTGTTTTAAACGAATGAGCGTAGTTTGTATGGTGCTGCCTAAACGCACAACCGCGGCGGGTAGCTGGGCAAACCGTTGGCAGCTTCTCAATGGTCTGCGCGCCAGTCAACGTCTTTGCATGTGAAGTTTCGCTCCATCGCGCATAATGCTTGAGAAGTATACTGGAGCCACTTGCGTGGCATGATGGATCTAGTATGTCGAACCTGGGTCTGTGATTGGTGGCGCCCAAAGGAACAATCGCCGTTGCGACGATAGTTATCACACAACCCCGGACAGTTTCCACGATATGTGTTCATATTTGATCGCAATATCTCTTTCCATTCTCGTCACCTTGTACTTTGGAACAAAACTCTAAGAGGACAAGCAACGTACTGAAGAAGAGAGGGACCCGGTCAGCCAGACTATAGGGTCAGGGCCGACCGCCCTCAAGACTTCTGCTGGTCAACAATTGCTGTAGCAAGTATACAGAAAGGAGGCCTGTGCATGAAGCAAGGGTGCAGAACGAAATGGCAGAAAGTGAATTCTAAAACGTCAGCGTCAGGAGCTATCTATGCGGGATTAGCGTTTAGATCCAGCGCTAGACGTCATTGGAACAATTTGAAACCAACCTTCAGCCCTCGAGGTCCATCTGACTCCCATCACAACTAGCCTCTCAGCAAACCCATTGTTGACCGTCGGTCACCCCAGATTTCGAATGGTATTTGGAAGGTTGGAAGCGTGTCTTCGATTCACGTAAGCGTCCTGGTTATGCTTTCTGATATCGGTGCCGTGAAGGCTGGAGCGCTTAACGCCGAACGAATACCATATGACCACAATATGCTCCAGTCATAATATGTGAGTTGTTGTATCGAAAAAGGGTGCACTGATACACGAGTTCGGTGTGCTGATAGGTGTCCGAAGGGTCTATGCGCTTCCCGGATGCGCCTTCCGAATGAACCCAACGTTTGACCGGCCATGATACGGATCCGGGAATCATAACGGTTCTTAGCGGTATCTAGCTGGAGAAGTCCGGCGGCCAGCCGCCGACATGTCCATATGCATGCAAGGCCAGGATCGACTGCCTTCAAGTCTTCCTCAGACACACGCCGACCTTCAGCTCCCCAGTGGTATCCCACAGGTATGCAGAGACCACCTTCCCCTTATTGATCATATCTATATGTGCTGGGAGTTCCCAGGCGATAGCGACCCTCTTCGAGTGGCACAGGCGCACTACTGCCCTCCATGTGCCGTTCCCGCGGCTCTGGAAACCGACACGAACACTTATCCTTTGCTTCTCATTCCCATCCCGAGGGACCAATGACATGGGCATAGCTGGCAGCTGCCCATGAGGGATACCTATTCGCGTTCGCCAGTACTGCTCAAGGCGCGGAGCATCCACCCGTTCGATGAGAACGTGAAACTTCGGGATCTGACCGAAAGACGTGCCGGTGGGGTTGTCAGAGTTAGCGCACTGCCAGAACGGTATGTCGCAAGCGGGGCACGGGGCCTCCAGTCTGTTGATCTGCTCGTTGGCCGTTCGGTTGCGGCTGACGGGAGCCGGATTTGTGATCGGTCTGGGAGCGCTCGGGGAGGGCGCGCGGGAAGGGAAGTGACCGATCGGGGTCTGCGACTGGCCAGTTGACAAGGTAAAGCATCGGAGGGGGGAGCCAGGAAGCTCTGACTCGAAAAATACGTGTCGCGAGCGGCGACGAGGGGTGAAGGGGGTATAGTGGGCAGACTCCTGTGGTAAGGCCTGAACGGGTGCCGCACAAACGAGCAACGGCTCACTCTGGGCGGCAAACACAGGGGACTCCACCTGTGACGACTTGAGCTTCGAAGAGAGGAAGCCGAAGAGTTTCTTCAAAGAGTGACGCTTGCCGGTCTTTCGAGCTGGCTCACCCAGAGCAACAGCGGCGGGCTTTGAGCTCTCGTCTCGAAATGGCTCGAGGGCGGCCATCTCGAGAACTGGATATCAGTAGCCACAGATATGTTGGCGTGGTGCAGACTGGGGAGAATAGGAGTTGGCCTTGATCTGGAGAGCAGTAGGGTCTGCGTTGCC
Source organism: Pseudomonodictys pantanalensis (assembly GCA_019022785.1). Lineage (NCBI taxonomy): Eukaryota > Fungi > Ascomycota > Dothideomycetes > Pleosporales > Parabambusicolaceae > Pseudomonodictys > Pseudomonodictys pantanalensis. The sequence goes on from JAFHBV010000024.1 coordinate 3,957, forward strand.
ACCAGACCTGTTGAATAATGTGGTGTCGGTGGGGGAGAGCAGGAAGTGCAGGCCAGAAGCTGGTATACAGCAGTGCGGCAAGGAAAACTTTCGACTCACACACCGGAGACAAGTTACTCCTAGACTACCACAGAGCAAGTCAAGGCTGCCTAGGATCGCCAATCACGCCTTTCGACACTCCCTAACTTGAACATCCAATGGGGCCTCGTTCCAGATTCCACAAGACCGGTACATGGCCATCCTAACGATCCGGACGGACATGTCTCTTCATTGTTGGGATCGCTGCTTTGAAGCCATTGTTCAAAATTGCCTTATTGGACAATAAAACCCAATAGGAAGAGATACCTCTGCCGAATATTGACAAGAACGCCTTCGCTACTGGTCGGCTTTGAATAAAAAGGAGGTCAGAGTGACCTCGAGCCCAGCCTTATGGCCTTCCAACACTCTACTGTAGCACAAATATTTCTGGAGGACCGGACTCAACCAACTCGCCTGATTTTTCGCTGACTTGGGAAAAGGTCTTCCACGTGACCCAACATGAATCTCGGAAAGGAGTCTAATCCCTGCGCAGATCCGTCACCGTTTATTGCGCACATAAACAAAAACAATCCGGCACCGTGAACAGAACCACATCGTCGCGCTTCAAGAACCTACGCAAAGAAAACGCTGTCACAGCCAGTGTTCACTGTTCGCAAGCCGTTGACGTGAAGAATCATCACAAGCCAATCCCAACATCTCTTTAAACCCTGCACCGCAGCACCTGCATGCCACAACCTGACCCTGCATACGAGCGCTGCACGACATATCACTCCACACCAGCGATCTCCACGGCGCCACACCCAAAACAACCCCGTAAACTCTGTCAAAATCCACAACATCATTAATGTGCCACCACAACTACACCCAACACTCCGGCTGCGGGCACTACGGTCCCTGCCATGCGCCCCACACCTACACACCCTGCGCCCTAGCCTGGGACCGCCTCTCCGCACGCCGCGGCCCCAGCAGCCCCGGCATCATCATTCCCGCAGACCCATTCTCCGCCCCCCTACCAACCCGCTCAAAATCCACAATAAAATCCCGCGTCCGGAGTCTCACGGGGCTCGTCCGCTCCCCAAGCACCGCCGCATCCACCCAACGCTCCACCTCGGGCCCTGCAGCTCCCCGCGCTTCCACTTCGAGTAGCGAGAGCAACCCGGCTTCAAGGGGAGGAAAAGCGCATGTAATGACGCCCGCCGAGTGGAAGGATTGCCAGTGCGATGTGTTGACTGTGAGAACCCAGGTTAGCACGGGCGCGATGAGTGTGTGTGGGGAGTGTGCGATGTGGCTCGAGGAGATGGAGAGTATGGTTCGGTGTTGGAGGACTAATGGAAATGTGAGGGGGAGTCGGGCTTTTGGGGAGTTTTTGAGGGAGAGGGAGGGGCCCGAGAGTGTTAGGCAGGAGTTGGTGGAGCGGAGGCTTATTTTTTGAGGAATTTTTGGGAAACGCAGGGAAGCGGTATGGAGCGGGCTGAGTGGGGGGGATTGCGTGCCTGGGATTGAGGAGTGGGAGAATGCGGAGAGGTTGAGATTCTTAGGTTGAATCCGAGGATTGGATACTGCCTCAAATTTTCGAAGTGCGCTTACCTAGTTTGACTGCGCCCACGGGAGGTTACTGGCTATGGGGCGAGCCTTCCACATTTTACGATTTTCACAATCCTGCCCTTCCATTGCATGACGTGATCCCTCGCTCTCGCCATGGGCAGCCGTCTATGGAGACTCCGCATCAACCATTCACACCCACAGCCCATAGCCGAGCATTCACCAGACATATCGTCGTCTTTATTACACTTTACAAACCACCAGACACGTGCCCACGTACCGCCTCAGCAAACGACAACCCCACTCCCCATTCCCCACACGTCCATATAGCAACTACAAACACTGAACCCACCCACCTCGCACAAGCTAAAGCACCACCGCCACAGCAACTGAATACGCTCCAAACCGAATAACTTCTGTACTCACACCGATCTCAACCATGTGCACAGAATGGCACTGGCGCTTCCGCCGCTGCAACCACACGCGTTTCCTGTGCTGGGACCACTGCTCTCTCGCCTCATCCCATATGTACCGTCCCAACGACGAGCGCACATGCCCCAACTACAAGACCCGGTACAAAGACAATCAGCAAAGCTACAATTGCTACGAGTGCATGCGACAACGCGCCGCCCCACCCGAAGACATACACTGCAGTCTAGGCTGCGGCCTACCCTCCATTTTGCGATTTTTCCGCCGGTTAGACGGGGGATGAGGTCCCGCAAAAAACGGTGTCTCCATCCCGGATGCTTCACCAGAGCTTAGTTTCGAAACGAGTCCTCAGCTTCTCATATCGATTCGTATCACCCACACTGGGTCGAATCGTAGGCGCCGCCGCTAAGATATCAACTTCTTCTACTGTCTCGCCGCCACGTCTGAGCGCCGCCTGCCCAGCTTTCCGCAGTAAGCTCTCCAGATCCGCGCCCGAGAAGTTATCGCATTCACTCCTCCCCGCCAGCTCAGCGAGCTCCGGCCGAATCACGCCGCGCTGGCCAATCAGCGAGCGCAGGATATCCACTCTTTCCTCTGGCTTAGGCAGTTCCACATAGAGGAGGGTTTCGAGGCGGCCTGGACGTAGCATTGCCTCGTCAATCATCTCTGGGCGGTTGGTGGCGGCGAGTAGATAGATGCCTTCGCGGTCACTGAGACCGTCAAGTTCCGTGAGGAAGGTGTTCACAAGCCGGGCGGAGGCTTCGTGCAGTTCTGAGGATCGCTTGGGGACGAGGGCGTCGAGCTCATCGAAGAAGATTACGCAGGGGATGGAGGAGCGGGCGCGCATGAAGACTTGGCGCAGGGCGCGCTCGGATTCGCCAACGTACTGTGGTTGCGGTCAGTGAATGCCATCTCATGAATATATAGCCTGGGTGTAGACACATGTGAGACCGTACCTTGTTGAGAAGTTCCGGCCCCTTGACGCTGATGAAATTGGCTTTTGATTCTGCGGCCACGGCTTTCGCGAGCAGCGTTTTTCCGCAACCTGGTGGGCCCCAGAGGAGTACGCCAGTCGGAGCAGATATGCCGACGGCTTTGTAGCGTTGTGGGTTCTTGATGGGCTCGACGATGGCCATTTGAAGTTCGTCACGGACGCCGGCCAGGGCGCCGACGTCGCGCCATGTAGTATCGGGGACGGTGGCGAAGCCTTCGCGTTTGGAGGAAGGGACGATGGTTGGGAGGACGGCTTCGAATGCCTGCATGGATATTTCGTAGTTCTCAAAGCCTGCGGGTTCGGCCAACTCGGTGTTGCGTACGCGTTTGATGAGTCGTTCGACCGACTGAATTTCGTTTGAGAATTCGCGTGGTTCGGGGGTTGTGTCGCCCATTTCCTCGTCTTCCATCTGTGCTGCCTCTTTCTCTAGCGCCTCGCGGTATTGGTCCATCGACCACGTACCCGCCTTGCTGACTAGATCCTTCAGGTCTGCGCCAACGAAACCTGCTGTCCTCTTTGCCAGCGCGGCGAAGTCGACATCTGCCGCCATTTTGGGCCCCCTTGTCAATGCCTTCAAGATCTGCCTTCTCATGGTTTCGTTGGGTACGCCCATATTGATCTCTGTGTCAAATCGGCCGCCTCGTCTTAGTGCAGGATCCAGGCTGTCGGGCCGATTAGTTGCTGCGAGAACGATGACTGGTTTGCCTTCGTTGTTCTCCATGGCCAGACCGTCCATAGATATGAGGAGTTGAGCGACGATACGTTTCTCCATCTGACTCTGTGCGTTGTCACGCTTGGGCGCGATGACGTCGATCTCATCGATGAAGATAAGGCAGGGTGCGACCTCTTTTGCACGATCGAAGTGCTCTCGAATCTGCTTCTCTGACTCTCCAGACATGCCTGAAACGACAGAGGGGCCCAGGATTTCGACGAAAGGCACACCAAGAGCGGCAGCGAATGCTCTACTCATCACGGTTTTGCCGCAGCCTGGAGGGCCATGGAGTAGGATACCACGAGGGATAGGGATGCATCTACGGTTGTATTGGTCGGGATTGAGAAGTGGCAGGACGAGGTGGTTCTTCAGCTCTCGAATAACGTTATCCACGCCTCCAATATCCCGAAGCGTGATGCCTGTCGGGGGCGCGATGTCAATCTTTTGCTCCATCTTGGGTCTCTTCATCCTCTTTTGCTCGCGTTCGCCCTCTGGTTTCGCAGCGTCTCTTTTCTTCCTTTCGGGGCCAGAAGCAGTCGGTGTTGCGCTCCCATTGGCCGAAGTCCAGCCAGAAACGATCTGCCTGTTCATGAAGTCTACGCTCTTTCCGACAGTTTCAGAGGATCCTGGCTGTAGACGGTGAGCTTTCCCAGGCCGATCGAGCTTGCCGTCTCCTCCCCCGTTGGCGGCAAAATCGCCCTCGATTTCATTCATTTCGTCATCATCAATGGAGTCGTCACTACCGTTTTCCTCGTCCTGAATCACCTCCAACACCCTCAAGATCGAGTCTTCCAGCTGCCTCTTGGGCCGTCTTTTCAGGCTTGAATTTGAGTTCTTGATATACTCATAGACGTGTTGGATTTTTAATTTTGACGCATCCTGAGTGGACTCGGAAGTGAGTTTCTGGACAATCTGATATACGTCCTTATCCAAACTCTGCTGTAACGAGGGTCGACCGTTCCGAGCCATGTTGAAGAACCACGATCGTGGGTGTAGACAGGCTTGGTCTCTGCTCTCACAGCGATGGTAGAAAAAAGTCCGCAGCTCGCGCTAGCGCAACGGCTTATCGATAAGGGATCCTGGTCTGTGCTCCCGCCCGCGCCATTGGCATGCGACCTGCTGGAATCAAGGCACACGCATCATCGCTCCTCCCTCATGGCCTCTACAATATGGGCAACTCCAACAGCACGCGCAAGATTTCGGCGCAAGATAAGTAGGATGACCGTAATCAGCCTTGGAACCTCTTCTAACACGGGAAACAGGGCGATCTTGGATATGAAGAACCAGCGTGACAAGCTGCATCAGTACCAGAAGCGCATAACTGTCCTGACCGACCGTGAGAAGGAAATCGCAAAGGAGTGCCTTGCAAAAGGCGACACGAAGAAAGCGAAGCTAGCGCTGCGTCGGAAGAAATATCAGGAGTCATTGCTGGCGAAGACGGATGCACAGCTCGCGCAGCTAGAGCAGTTGACGAGCGACGTCGAGTTCGCGCTCGTGCAGAAAGATGTGCTCTTCGGGCTGCAGCAAGGCACCGCAGTGCTGAAGGAGATTCACAAGGAAATGGGTGGGATTGAGAATGTAGAGAAGCTGCTGGGAGAGAATGAGGAGGCGCGGGCGTATCAAGAGGTTCGTGATCACGCCCAGGGCAATGCATACAGAGCACAGGCTAATGGGCACGTGAAACAGGAAATCAGCGAAATGCTTGCGAACAAGATGTCGAACCAGGACGAAGACGAAGTCGAGGACGAGCTCGAAGCCCTGGAGGCGGAGGTCAACGGCGTTCTGCCCTCTGATATGCTACCCGATGCGCCCGAAGGTGAAATCGAGTTGACGGCGGAGGAGATTGCGCAGGCGAAGAAGGAGAAGGCGAGGAGAAGAGCAAGGGAGAGGGCTGCTGAGCGGGCGTCGCAGCCCCTCTTGGCATAGCATTCTTTGGGTGGTCATAGAGCATTAGAGCGAGGCGTTTGGGCGGTGCGCTTGGTTTTGGGCGTCTTGCGTAAAGTATACATGGGCTCACGGGCTATTTCTCATATCTAGGAACTCAGAATCATCCTTCAAGGATCTTGCATGTCCACGTGCTCACGAAACGAGCCATGATGCGCGACTGGCTAGATTAGGCAACGGCCTGTCTAGCTCACGCGTCATAAGGCCTTCCGGCTTTTTGACCTTGCAAGACACTCTCAAACAACCCCGGCCGCATTCGTCTCCGCTCCACAACTCAGTGTTTGTCACTCAACTAATACTCTCACCGTTTTCCCTGCTTACTCCACGCCGTTATTTAGCTCCATCCCAAGCTCCAAGCTACCCCGCTACCCCACCATGCCGCACGACCACGACCATCACCACGATCCCGAGCACGCCGAGGCTCATGACCATGTTCACGACCATACTGATGACCTTACGCCGGCCTTGCAGAACCTTCTCTACCAGCAAATCGACTTCTCGAAGCTACAAGCCTTGAATGAAGATGAGTCGAACTCAGGGCGCAAGATATGCCAGAAGACATGGGCACAGCGGATGGACCCTGAGCCGGAACTGAAGAGCTCGGCGGATGAGCAGTTACTAATGATCATACCGTACGTATCGCCTTGTTCATAGAATGATCAGTAGACAGGAATGCTAACAAATCCAAAGCTTCACGGGCCAAGTCCGCCTCCACAGCATCCTCATCCGCACCTCGCCCACGCCCTCCTCCCCCAAAACCCTCAAACTCTTCGTCAACACCGACAACCTCGACTTCGAGACCGCTTCCGAAAAGCCCCCTACCCAGACCCTCGAGATCTCGCAGACCGCCGAAGTCCAAGAGATCCCCGTCAAGCGCGTGCACTTCAACACCACACGGACTCTGGCCCTGTTCTTCGAGGATAATTGGTCCGGGGGTGAGGAAGATGTGACGAGGATCAGCTACTTAGCATTCAAGGGTGACTTCATGAAGCTGAGCAAGGAGCCGGTGAATTTCCTGTATGAGGCGGCAGCGAACCCGAAAGATCATACGAATGTGGTGGGGACGAAGGAGGGGATGGGGAGGATGTTGCAGTAGGAAAGTGCAGGGGGAGAGGCAAACTGGTATGAAGGGTAGGGAGAATGAGCAGACAGTTTTCATTGATTTATGGGCATGAGGGGCGCATGGACGGAGTACAATGGTCAATAAAAGCTTTGGTATTTCCAATCTTGATTTGATAGACCGCCCTATTGCGGCATAAAAAAGCGCATTTCCAATCTAAAATGTCAGTCATATGAACGAAGGTAGCAGTTGAGGTGACATACTCTGGGTATATCCAGGTCATCCAAGGGTAATTGCCCCCCACGGAAGCTGTGCGAGATGGCCCATCAAATCGCCAAATCTCCTTTCGCCCAAATCGCCTCATTCTCATCTCTGCAAGCGCTCCTCAAGCCCTGGCTCCCAGACTTTTGCCCACCTTGCAAATCCCAGACAGTGTCTTAGCAGTTTGTTTCCCCCCTACACATGCTTCGTCGTCCCCGGCACATCGCCCCGCACCTTAGTCCAATCAATCTGCGCATCCACCTCCTCATTGATCCGCCCACAGACCGCTACATTGTCGCCGCGCACGATGTACAGTCCCAGTGGAACCTCCTCGCTCGGCGCTTCCTCTTCGCGCGGGCGGATAATGCGTTCGATGGCGTTTTGGAGGACGAGATTCATGCTGCCGTCGCAGCTGATGAGCGTTCCGACCATGGTGCGGCCGTCGACCGTGAGGATGCATACTTTCTCTGGTGGAGAGGGTTAGGTTTTGGGACGCAGGGAAGGGGAGGGGAGGTGGTGGTGGCCGTGGCAAGCGGCACACCGGGGAGGCAGAGAAGAGGCAAGAAAAAAAGGGGGGTGGGGGTTTCTTACGGTTGAGGTAGGCGTTGAGTGCCATGTTGAAGATATAGCGGTGGTGTTGACGGGCGAGAGCGTGAATGGTTTGGCGTATTTAGTTGTAGGGGAAGACGCGCGGAAAAGGTCGGCGATGGGTGGAGCGGCGGAGCTGAAAGAGTAGTTGGTTGCGGAAGCGCCTCGCGGAGCGCTCACAGGTTGCTCAAATGAATGCGCAACACGAAAAGTCGCGATGAGGGCTGTTTGGTGGTTTGGTGGTCTGTGAACCTTGAGCCAATCAGCAGCTGTTTGAGGCCCCACTTCGCGAAGTCTGTATGGACCCCGTCTCTACTTCACTCTCTACTCTCTGGTAAGAACGAGAAGCTTCCTAGACTACATCTTCTTATTAATCCCCAGGTCTCCGAAGATTACTATGGCTGCTTCAGCTGATTTGCAGGAGGGCTCAGGGCCCCCCTCTGATCCATCCGAAGCTCGGAGCATCCATCAAACGTCCCGTTTATTCCGTCTGCCACAGGAATTGAGGGACCAGATCTACAAAGACGTCTTTACCTACCAGGACAACCCTAAGGCTGCTACCATACCCTCAATTTCTGATAGAATGGTACCTCTCCTTATCTGTCGGCAATTCCATTTCGAGGCGCGAGAGACTGCCTATCAGCGCACCGAGTTCTCCTTTGACTGGCTCAAGTCAGCACCCATTTACTTCGGAATATATGGCTCCAAACCACCATCTATACGCGAAGAGACCTGGTCAATGGCTCATATGCTCAGCCGGGCTTAGCTCAGCCTGTGGCAAATCCGGTCCCTGCGACACCTCAGCGTCGATACCTTTTACGACGCGCCAAGCGTTACCAGAAAAATAACAATACCATGGATGCTACACCGATTTTTATACGGTCTCCACGAGTTCTTCGCGTGCCGTAGGGGTCAGTCGGTTGATTGGCAACTGAACATATTACGGATAAGAGTGCCAGTTGAACTGACTTTCAGGTTCGAGCACGAAAAAGACGAGCTCAAGGCACCGGTGCATTGGAGAGTGAGTCATCTTGGCAGGTTTGTGTCAGAAGAGATTGTTCAAGCGCATCGTGATCATACCCGTGTCGGACGAAATTGATCAGCGAACGCGAGGAAACCGTGCTTCTTCAATGCCTCTGGTTCCATTCTGGAAGCAACTGGCAGTTGTTCTCAGACCTCAGTACTTTCGCATTTGCGGATAGTAGACTGATCGAGCAGCGAATGCGAGAGGGCCGCAGCTGGCTGGAGGGTGGCTGGGGACCTAACGCTCTTGATCAGGGCAAGGTTACATTCCATCCACATGGTTTGTTCGAGATTGCTCGAACTGGGCTTGCGCCACTTGGCGAACGCGTAATAACAGAGCTGAAAGCCTGAGAAAACACAACGTGGTGCCCGTCGGATGGGTTGATGATAGCTTACTGGTTCCCGCAGTGCAAACAATCACCCTGGAGTGGCGTATACTTGTATTTTACCCTGCTTCATCAGCACTTCGTCTGGACTTGGCCCGACCTTTCCTTCACTTCTTTGCGAGACGTAACATCTCCCTTCCTTGGTCTTCACTTTCGTTCAGTCCTTATTTTGGCCATCATGTCCCTCCTCAATCCACCTCGAGAGCCAGAGATCGAACAGGAATTACGTTATTCCGCCTACCAAAGAACCGAAGGACCAGATCTTCCAAGACGTGTTCTTCGAGGCAAAATTGATCGAAGACGTCCCACCTAGTCTGCAACATGGTGTTCCATATCGAGCCTCAAGAGGATTGCGCCCATTACTCTGCTGCCTTCAATTCTATATCGAGGCACGAGAAGTTGCATATCAACGTACCGACTTCGGCTTCGACTGGTTGTATTTACTACCTGACTGTTTCTACGGATGGGACGCGCGCGATTTGCAGCATTATAAGTATGATCTCGCTAGCGCAAGGTGAGCACCGCACATGGACACGTTCTCCCTTGCGAGCATAGCTAGACGAGCCGGCCTTCGCCAATGGCAAACCCAGTCCTTGCTTCGCATCATCATCACGTGATTTTGGGAGATTTATGGAAACGGAACTTTACCAAGCGCATCGACATGACAGCAGTGTTGAAACACCAAGACGGAGTGGGATCGTACCGGATACTGCGGGCGCCTGTTCCAGTACATACAGCTGATGAGTCAGCCTCTGCATATATACAGAAACAAGCAGCTCGCGGACATTGTTCGTGTATTCCAGGAGAGAGATCAAGAGAGGCATGGGTGGAGTTGGTTGTACAAGGACGGCAATCCGGAAAGGGATGACACGGCTTGGCTACACGGCTGCCAGGGCATGAATGCCTTGTACCGTTGAGACTATGTTTTTCACCGGGCTGGCTTCTTCTAATTTGCTTAAGTCAGATTGCCTTTGCTTGGAGGTCGCGTTGAGCTCCGCAGGGAAGGGGCTAAGACAGAACCTCCGCAAAATTCGAGCGTTCGTAAGAGATTAGGGAGTGAGTCTCAGGGAAACTCAGAAGAGATAAATCGACGTAGGAGATGCGGGAAAGTACGCGCCCGAGCAGGGTGTAACATTGCGTCAGACAGCAGTGGTGGTCTTGGCACGTACTCGCGGTGAAGCGATTCATGAGAAGCTCTCGACGACACAGGCCCACTTGTGCGCCGACCTTAGACCCCACTACCTACACTCGAAGGTTTAGCACGGTTTACAATTGCACCAAAGCGTACAAGTGAGCCAAAAGAGCGTTCGGTGCCCAAAGAAATCGCTCGACAGCATGGGTTGCATGGTGAGTGTATTTGTTCGAATGTCCTGATGGAGACTAATATGATCACAGCCGTCCAAGCCAATCCGCACCTCGCGCAGCTCCACAGAGCCCCTCCAAAGCTTCCCGCTTATCGGCAACCAACCTCTGCCCTCGCCGCCGATGGACGCAACCCCCGCTTCCAGCCGACAAGCAGCATTTGTCCCAGCTGTCTCGACCCCCCGAGCTCCCAATTTCTCCAGGCCCTTCACCGCGACAAATCGATCTCCAGCGGCCACTTCGTCTCCAGCGATTTCATCGAAAGAGCAGATGCGGGTTTTACCCGATTTGCCTCCCTTCCCCGACTTGTAAAGCCCACAATCAATCCTCCCCCATTCCCTCTTCCTTCAAAGTCGGCGGCGCATACAACGTCACCTGCCCCGCAAAGAAAACCACAATACTTACCAACGCCACAACCGTAAACGTCAACGCAACCTTCGCATCCTCACTCCACCAACTCTCATGTTCCAGCCTCTTCGTCGCGCTCCACACATGGAGAAACATTCCCACAATCATGCAAATCGTCGCCGTGGTCAAGAATATTACCGGAAGCTGCCAGGTGTAGATTTGCGCTGTGCTGACGCGGAGATGGCCTGGGCGACTGGTATGCTTGTGGTTGTTGCGGGAATTGGCGAGCAGGCAGCGAATGTTGTGGAGACCGTCGCGATGGGACGAGAGGCGGTAGAGACGGACTGTTTGGTCGGCGGCTGTTAAGATGCTGAAGAGGGAGAGGATTATGCCACAGTACCACGATGTGCGGACGGGCCAGGGTGATTGGGCGCCATTGGGGAGGATGTCGGGCCAGGAGCCGGTGCTGGTGAGGACGCCGGCTAGGAGGGCAGCCTGGGCTATATCAGCATATCCATCAAACAATGAAGAATTCCTATTGGTTCAAGCCATGAAGATTTCGGTGTAGTCTGAACAGCCACCGAAGTGATCACTTTTGTGTGATACGTACCACAACACCCACGAAGCTGAGCTCATTGAGCCTGTTGTCTCTCCACCTCTCAGTCAGAAAGTCCCTCTCCTTAGCATCTTCTGTGTTCAGAAGGACCTCAATCGGCTCGTAAGTTGAGGCATCTGGCGCATATATGCCGCCCCAGAAAAAGTCCAATAACTTCGGCAGACCAGAACGACGCTTCGACTTGCCCTCTGGATTCTCCTCGTCGCTGTTGCTGAGCAATGGTCTTCGCTCATTGGTGGGACTAGGATCATTTGAATCGTAGGGTCGAGGTTGGGAGGAACGCAACATTTTCACTCATCCGGACAGATGCAGATGGTAATTGGAAGGGCTGGGAGCCCGGACAACAACCTGTGGGTATCGAGTGATATACCAGACTTCTCGTAGACCTAAAACAGTGGTGCCCCTGCGTGACCTGTGACGTCGCTAAGCTGCAGGTGGCACAGCCAATCAGATCGCGAGGCATGGGCCATTGCTGATAACGTCCGGAGACAATCAGCGGCGAAGATCTTCACAGACATAGAATCGACGCGAATGGGATGGAAGTGAGAAAAGAGACATTCTGGTGGTTGATGGGGAGTGGAAGTCGCGCTGACCAGATCTCGGGCCGACATTGCAGCTGCATATCCGTGCAGACGCTCCACAAAAACAGCCCTCGTGTTGCGTCACCACTAATGCCACAAGAGACAAAATCAACGACAACCCTCTGCGAAAACTTCAGAACATCCTGAAAACCGTGAAAGAGGCATCCATCTACCCAGAATGTCGACCATAGCAAAGCGCATACTACCTGGCCTACACGTCGGAACTGACAAGCACGCCTGGTGGAAGGAGGCTGTAGTTTACCAGGTACATTGTCCTTTGTACGTGATTTACATTTACTGAAAATGCGAGAAGGTTTATCCGGCGTCCTTCCTAGACACGAACGGCGATGGATGGGGTGATGTGCCAGGAATTACAAAGAAGCTTGACTACCTCAAAGACCTCGGCGTGGATATCGTATGGGTATCACCGATCTATAAGAGCCCACAGGCCGACATGGGGTACGATATTTCGGATTACGAAGACATCGATCCAAGCTACGGTACCCTCGCCGACGTCGACAACCTGATTACGGAAATCAAGAAGCGGGATATGAAGCTGGTGATGGACCTTGTCGTCAATCATACTTCAAATCAAGTGCGTTTCTCTTCCAATCCAGTCTGTTTGGGAACACTAATATCAGCAGCATGCCTGGTTTCTAGAATCTCGCTCCTCCAAAGACAACCCCAAGCGCGACTGGTACATCTGGAAGCCCCCGAAGTACGACGCAGACGGCAACCATCAGCCACCAAACAACTGGGCCCTCATCCTCGGGGAAGCGAACTCGGCTTGGACATGGGACGAAACAACGCAAGAATACTACCTCTCCCTCTTCACTCCTGAGCAGCCTGATCTTAACTGGGAGAACCCCACTGTTCGAGATGCGGTCCACAACATCCTCCGCTTCTGGCTCGAGCGCGGCTGTTCTGGCTTCCGCATGGATGTCATCAATCTGATCTCGAAAGTGCAATCATATCCCGACGCTGAGGTTGTCGTGGAAGGACACAAGTACCAGCCAGGCACCAAGTTCTACGCCAACGGGCCACGACTGCATGAGTTCCTCAAGGAGATCAACCAAAAGGTGTTGTCGAAGTACGATACCATCACCGTCGGCGAGATGCCGTTTGTGCGCGATGAAGACGAGATCATCAAGGTCGTTGACGCCGAATCCGGCGAGCTCAACATGATCTTCGTTTTCGACCTCGTCGACATTGATAACGTACCTGGGGACTTCAAGTACACTCTCCATCCATGGGACGTGCACGACTTAAAGCGCTGTATCAATCGGCTGCAGCGGCTCATGCTCGAACGCGACGGATGGAACTCACTCTTCGTCGAGAACCACGATCAGCCTCGCAGCGTATCCCGCTATACCGACGACAGCGACCAATGGCGCGAGTACGGCGCGAAGCTCCTCGCCATGCTGCAGAGCACTCTAGCTGGAACGCTGTACGTATATCAGGGCGAGGAGATTGGTATGCGCAACGTACCTGAGAGTTGGGATCCGGAGGAGTACAAGGACATCGAGAGCATCAATTTCTTCAGAAAGTACGCTGAGCTATTATTCCTTCATCTCGAATCCATTCGATGACTGTATACAGATACCAAGAAATGTACCCCAACAACCCCGAAAAGTTCGCCCTCGCGCGCAAGATCATGCAACGCAAAGCCCGCGATAATGCCCGCACGCCCGTGCAGTGGGACGATTCCACCCACGCCGGGTTCACCTCGTCCTCTTCCAGGCCATGGATGCGTGTCAATGACGACTACAAGACCGTCAACGTTGCCGCACAGCTCGCGAATCCGAATCCGTCGCCGGGAAACCTTGCTGTTCATGCATTTTGGAAACGCGCGCTAGAGAACCGGAAGAAACATAAAGATGTATTCGTGTATGGAGACTTCGAGCTGATCGATGCCAAGCATGAGAAGGTGATGGCGTATAAGCGGTGGAGTAAAAGCGAGGAATTTGTTATGGTATTGAACTTCAGTAGCGAACCGGTGGAGTGGGTGGGGTTGGAGAAAGGGGGTTTGAAGGTGGCAAAGTGGGTTGCTGGAAACTATGATGAGCGTGAATTGGATGGGAGAGCGACCGAGGGGATGGTGAAGCTGAGGCCGTGGGAGGGTTTGATTGGGATACTGGCGTAGAGCGAAAGTGGCCCGGTCAGATTCCAGAAAGCAAGTGCAATTGCGATGAACCTGGGGCTGGACTGTTGGGGTTTAAGTCAAGATACTTCTGAATGTCTCAGATAGGTGAATATGCCGGCAGCTTTATCCGATATTGAAAAAGGTGCATTTCCATTTGCCGGGTATGACCACGTATAACTAAGACGCCCTTTGGTATCTAATTGAGCCACTGCCCTAGGTACAAATTTAAGCTACCGGGATGGAATAAACCCTATACTGGTTGCGCGTCGGATTACTACACCGCAGAACCATGTACACTGAAAAGCGGTACCTAGAATCCATCCCGTGAAGCACCCATCTCGTCTTGACCACTTTAGGTCATAGTTACGTCCCCATCCTCTTCAGACAAGTCCAACGCACGAAGCATTCCCTCCAGCTCAGGAACCGGGCTCTCAGGATCCTTCTTAGCCTCCTCAACGACCGGGCGAAACTCCTCGATCCATCTCGCAAGCTTACGCTGCAATTCAGCAATTTGAGTGAGCATATGGTCAAACCTCTCCAGGCTGACGCCTGTCAGTTCCGCACGATTCCTGTCACTTGCGAATTGACGATGAGTGCGGAGGGTCCGGCGGTCAGCGCCAAGGAGACGCGCCCACCAAGTCGTCAGCTCGTTCTTGTAGACATCGAAGCGGTTTGCCGCGATGTAGTTGTTGCGTCTTTCAGTGGTGAGGTGGGTGCGTAAATTGCGGTTTGCGGTCCAAGTAAGCTGGTGGTACGTTAGTGGATGGATATACGGAGATGGAGCTAGGGGGCTTACGCATCTCAGGCTGTTCAAGATACTTTGGTCATGTTGCACAAGCGCTTCGTATGTCGTGTTTCGGGATGCAGTTCTCTGGGCAGGCATCTTGAGTCGGTTTTCGTAGGTTTGGGTGAAGACGATGAGTGTAGTCCTGCATAGGCAGTTATATACTCTAAAGTGCAGCATCAACTGTACGGACGACGGAACCGTGGTATGTAGATTGAATTTTTCCAGATTTTTAGGTCCAAAAATTGCGCTCTTGTTCCCGATTCCTATTACTATTGGGTGTTGAAGTTCGCTTAGAGAGTGTCAACCAAAGATACGCTGCAATGCGCTCTACCATGCTCCGGTACCATAGTTAAGTAATGGCACTCGCGAACTTCAGCAAGTATTATGAGTCCTTTTGGCATCACAAGTTTGCCAGATTGTGGCCCAAGAATGGTTTTCAAGGTATATTGGCCAGTGGCATTCGTCTGATTACGTGATGCTAGCTACCCTTGGGCCGAGTTACAGATGATTTGCTGCCTGCTGCCTGATCTCACACTGAATCCATGAGCCTTTATCGAACAAAGGTTCACATGTATAAGCAAAGCAGAAAAAAAAAACATGTAGCCACTACTGGATGGAATATTAAGTAATAACCCTAAGACTGCATCAGGCCCCTCACCCGTGGTGGCGTGCAGTATCTACTATGCGATTTCGGGCTTACTACACCTAAGGCACAGCACCATCTGCAGTTTTTGCGTTAGGAGTGTAATAGCTTTACTAGGCACGGGCACTTACCCTGAGCCACCGAGACGGCTTTTACAGGAGGATAAGTATAGCTCGGTCGAGTCAGAAAGTCGTATGCTAGGTGAACTGCGTCCAAGAAACAGAGCTTCACATACAGCCCCTGGCTATACTTCCTGATCGGTCCAAGCATGCCGTTCGCCACAAAGAGAAAGGTCACTTCATTGTCAGTCTTCCCAAGTCTTATCAAGGCTTTGACGGATCTACGATAATTGAGTCTACGCAAGGCTTACGACCACTGGATTCTCTCGTCATCCTATTACACATGCTCTCATCGTGGGCTTGTCCTAGAGTTGGTAGAGATTGGACGCCAGCCTCGGGGTCTCGGGCTTAAATACCACCGGACAACGGATTTCGAGAGGAATCTTGAGATAGATGAGATCATGCATTTCAAATTGATCCAAACATTTCTATATTCGCCAAGCCAGCGCACTCTACGTGGCGACCGTTGTGTGTCAGGCAGGAGGATACGCGGATTTTGTCTCTCGGATCGCCACAAGCGCCTTCCGCAGACGGAAGCGCTTGTATCAGCTTGGTTCCTTATCTTTATGACAGTCTTGATAGTGGCGTCTTTTAATTCATTGTTTCTGCAGACAAGGTGTTGTAGGAGTCTGGCGCCGTGCAAGAACTGGATCGACCAAACAAGGAGCGTAAAGTAACGTTGAGGGTATGGATTGATGCAACGTACGCTTAATGTCGGGCATGAGGGTCTGCGCCATTGGGAAGTGGCTCAAAGCGATGGAGAGAGCGTAGATCTCTGGTGAGTCTGATTGTAAAAGTCAGTGGAAATGCCAGATTTGATTGAACGAGAGAGGTCCCACCGTAGTTTCCGGCCATAAGAGTGGAATCGTTCTCGCGGTTCTGCATGGTTTCGTTGGGAATAGTCATTAGAAGGGCTTGCAGTAAGGTCGGGGTTTGCAATCCCGGGTTAAAGCTTCCCCCTTAGTTGGCGTTGAGATATTGGTCTTGGGAATATGACATAATCGGGCCGCGAACGTGAATGAACCCCCTGGCCTGTGACTTCGCAGAAAGGGTAATCTCTAAGATGGCCGAAGAAGCCTCTGGAATCTGCCGTAGCATGAAATAGTGTGTGTGATTCCTGTTATGGAGTTTGCTCACTTCCAAAACAACATCATGAGTGATGCTGTTCTTGTCAGGAAGGCACTCGGTCAGAAACAACGGACAAGGCTTTGAAGATATTTTATCCATTGATATGTCGATCTATAGAAAACCGGGTACCGTGTCTCATCATCCGAGCAACTCCACAACACATGCATATTGTGGTGCGCCTAGTTCCAACTCCATATTCATCTCGACATCAGAAGTCCCAAAGGATTGTGACTGGCGCAATCGGTTAAGAAACCCTCAAGCGACTGCTCATGCAGTTTAACACATCATCCCGCGCTTTCGGCGCCACAGCACACACCGAGAGTATCGAATCGCGGGATGGAGGTCGTGGCTTCTCAGCGACCACGAACCTGAGCCTTGCACCGAACATCGTGATCCTTCTTGGCGGCCATGTGCTTATCGTCGTCGGCCTTGGTCTTGGTCTTGAGGCGCGCCTTGTCCTTGGTGATACCCTGGGTTGGGGTCATCTTGACGAGGTTCTGGAACATGGCCTGCAACTCTGCGAGCTGCTTCTTGAGGTCGGCGTTCTGCTGCTTCAGCGTGTTCTTGGAGACTTCTGTTGTCGAGATAAATGAGCGATCCAGTCTATGTAATGTTAATGGGAAAAACTTACAATGAGGTTTGCCTGTGTAGTTGGTCTCGATCTCGCAGTGCTGATTGATGTAGACCAGGTTCTCAGCCGACTTGCGCATCAGACCACGGACGGACTGATCCTTGTAGAACTTCGGAATGGTCACACGCTTGTTGTGGTAGACAAAAACACCCCAAACTTGCGCGCCAAGGTTGGTCATGCCAGCGTCGCGGGGGACCGTAGGAACACCCGTGCCCTTAACAGCGTCGAACGGCTGGTACAGGCGAATGATGTTCTTGAGGACCTCGGTATCGACGACTTTCATCTTTCCGTCGCGGCGTCGGATCAAGACGATCACGAGCTCGCGCTGGTAGATAGTGGCGTACAACTCGAGGCCCGCAAGAGGGAAGTTGGTCAAGTAGCCGACAAGAAGGAGCCAAACGCGAAGAGTGGCATTGCCCGCGAACTTGACGACCTCCTGACGAAACTTGTAGGGCTGTCGAAGCAAGACCAGAGCCTCTGGATTGTGAGCACGGAGGTCAGCGATGAACTGCGCGCGGTTCATGACATCTTGGGAAGTCATAGTGGCGGTTCGACTTGATCAAAAGAGGGAAGGTCAGACAGTAAGGGAGGCTGTCTGGCCGATGCGGTTGGGCGTAGGGTTGGGCGTAGGGTTGGTGGGGAGTCGGTGTGGGTGTGTCTCCTGGTCAGAAAAGAAAAGGCCCTAAGTACTTTAGCGCGGACGGCCCCAGGCTCAGACTACTAAGCAATCTCCCCAGCGAGGACTCCCTTTTATCTCTGGACTCGGGTCTACCGAAGATTCGAAGCAATCTTTCACAAAGTGACTCGTGCCGGGAGGTAGATGACCACTCCCCACCGCCTACAAGGTGAACAGAGTAGCTGTGGTTGGTGGGCTAATGCAAGAGCCGCGACTTTTCGATGGATTGATAGTAGCGTCTCAGCCGTCGATGTTCCTCAGGAGATATGACATGCAGACGAGAGTCGAGGAGTGTGGGGATCGAAGGAGGCAGCGATTCGAGGCGGAGCTTCTGGGAGTTGAGGAGCAATGAATATTAAACGAGGACAGTCAGGACTCGGGTGTCATTGAGGGAGCACTAGGTTGAAGTAGCTTTTACTTTACGTCCGGGATATCTTGCTTCTATCCCTAATCTGTGCATTCAGCGAGTGAGACATGATAGTGGGCTGGCCGCTACTACGGCCTTTTGGGAGAGTACCGCTGTTGCTGTTTTGACCGTTCTAGAAGAGTAGCGGTACCGCTCCCATGGCCGTGTTAGAAGAGTGGTGCTGCTTCTGTTATTATTGTTATTCTGGCGGTGCGATCGTTGCCGCTACCATTATCGTTGAAGCAGTGTATCGCGTTTGAGGCTGCTGCTGGTTCATATTCTTGTTGCTATGTCAAGAAGCCAATATGGAGACACGTCAGCGCGTTAGAGAGGACCGAACGGGATGACAGTACTTTGGAGTCGATTTCGTGATATTAGGAAGAGGAGTACGAGATTCTCTACATAGATTAGCAAGACTTCTTAGCGACATCATACCCCAACTTACCTACTAAAGCTTCTCCCCCGGCTTCTTCAACCCCAGACGCCTATGCCTTAATCAGCCCTCATCACCCATTCTTTTCCCTCTCCTTCCACACCCACAAGAAGAAAGCACACTCACCTACCCCTTAACCACCTGACTAACCTTGTACTCCACAATCGTCTTCCCGTCCTCCTTCAAAAACCTCCCCGCCGCCACAAAGACCCCATTCTCCAGGCCTTTATACTTCTCACTCCCCGTCTCAAAGCTAAAATTCACATACGAGTCCCCCCACTCAGTGTTCTTCGCATCTGGAGAGCCCGAAAGAACGGCCTTGACGCCTTCGGAAAGGGCAACGGTGCCTTTGTAGTACATTGCGAAGACGGTCTTGTCGGACGTGTTGATGACTTGGGAGCGCACGTCGAGACGCATGTGTGTGCCTGAGGCGTCGTTGTGGATGTAGTCATAGCCTGTGCCATGGCTGCATCAAGGAGTAAGCTTTTGTTTCTTCTTCAATGTACGGTTGAAGGGGGTTTGTGCTTACAGCTCGGCATCAAGCTTTGGCTCGAAACCTGGCTCGCTCTTCACGGTGCCTGATACCATTGGCTATACCGATACTTTAGCATATTCCCTTTTCGTGGATTTTGTGCTTCCAACATACCACAATGACCAAGTCCGCACCAGCCTGGCCACCAACAGCCATGGGCGCATTGATGGCGACCTGCACAGTGAAGGCGGGTTGTAAGCTCGGGAAACCAGACATGTTTTTACGAATTTGTTAGGATAACTGCACGTGTTCGGGAATATAACGGCCACGGAAAAAGCAAAGACGAGGTGGCTGTAAGCTTTATATATGCGAATGCCCGGTGATGCACACGACGTGTCGTTGATTCCGGATCCGAAGAGATTGAGAAAGCTACCCCGCGCCGCCCCACTTCGCGACTCATCATCATCGGTGATACCTGCCTAACATCACCATAGCATTGATGCGATTAGTATTGATGCGAAGGTCTTACGATGACAGTTTTCAATGGTACATATAGGCCCTAAGGTAAGCTCAGGATGCTTTCGTGAATGGAGATACATATCATGTTTTCTACCCGTATTGCGCAAAATCTGTTCCCGCTCTTTCTCTCGGCATTCCAAAATCTTACCCATGCATGGGGTGGACGAGATACGATTGCGGATGAAGGGAACAATGGACTTGCACTAGAGCTTGCGGCTCGTATTCCCTCGTGTACAACGCCTACGAGATACTAGAACCCGCTCATCCTGCTCTTGACCTTCTTCTTTGCGGGTCGACCTCCATGCCTCCCGGGTTCAACTTGGCTTTGCACGACAAACCCGGGCTGGCTATGACTCTGAGTTTGCGTGGCTGCTTGGCTACTGCCAAAGCCAACGACAGGCGGCGGCGAGCTGCGAAGCAACGAGCGTATTGGCATATGAGTTGGCATCGGGGTTTGAGATGATGCTGCACCTCTGGCAATCTGATCCTCTCGCTGCTGTCGCCTCTCCCGGCGCTCCTTCTTGCGGCGAGCCCTTTCTCTCCGCTGTTGGGTAGACTCATCATCCACCTCACCATCCTCCCGTAATTGTTGTTCCGTGACTTCCCAGTCATATTCGCTTGGGTCTGCTCCGTATTGCCAGTGGTCTAGGATTCGACTGACATTCGCTGGAAGTTTGTCCGTCGTGCATGGGGCGATCGGCAGGTGTTGGCTAAGGCAAGCCAAACGGCGTGTTGCGGATACTAAGGAGGATTGTGACGATGGTGCAGTCGATAGTGCAACACTACTGTCTTGACTTGGTCCGGGGAGGGAGTCCATTACGAATGACGGCTCTCGAGGGGCTGACATTGGGCTGTTGTGCTGTCGTATGCGAAGACCAGCAAGCAGTATTTCGGCTGCGACGCGTCGTGTCAAGCGCTCCTTTGCCTGACGAACGCGGACGGGGATATTAGTGGGCAAGGGTGCTACCCAATTTTGAAGTATCCTATCGTACGTAGATGATAATGTGGACATCGCGTCCGGATCCTCCGCTGAAGTGTTGAAATACTTCGCCCCAATGGATCGGATGGCCAGTGCCGTGTCCGAGGCCACGTTGGCAAGGACAGCAGAGAGCTGAGTAGAAGCTTCCTCAACATCCGAGACTTCAACTTGCTTGCCTGCAGATTCTAGCACTGTCATATGAGATAGTTCCGGAGCAATTGGATCCATGGCATCGCTAAGCAGGTTTTGGGCCTCACCAAGAATGATGGATATATCTGCCGCCTCCGTGACTTCGCCGTCCCCGGCCACATTTGGAGCAATCTGACTCAGGATTCGATATGGTAACGCACTGTCCGAAGCGTTTCGCGGTGCTCGCACAAGTTTCGTCTTGTTGAAGTCCAGAATCCTCTGCTTCTTCTTTAACAGTGGATTTGTTCCGTCATGAACACCATCAGGAACGATGAAGTCATCATCACTGTCTGTCCCAACAATCCTGGTCTCCAACTTCTTCTTTCGCGCTTTCTTTTGCTCGTGTTTCATCCGGGACCAAGAAGTCGGCTCTACGACAATCTTCTCATTAGCAGAAGAAGAGCAGAGTGTGATCTGCCGTATACTGTAATTTGCCATCAGCGCTGATAGCTGATAGAACTTGACGTCTTTGGCCCAGTATTCGTGTCCGGATCCTCCCGATTTTGTGAAGCGATGATCGCTGTTCCGAACCATGTCCATCCTCTCTAAATAGAGGTGAAGTATTCGTACACTATCGTCGCCGGTAACATCTTGCTTGATAGGAAGCGTCGTTGGGTCCGAGGAAGAGAAAGGCGGGCTTGACTTCGAGGTTTGGTCTTTGAATTGATAGAGGGTCACGATGTCGTTCAAACGTGAGTAGATGACGACGATTGACTCTGCTGGAATTAGCGGGCGACCAGCTATGAGTACAAACATGCTCACCTTCGCTAGACGCATACACGCACAGTTGCAGCGTGACATCCTCCAGTCCACGAAAATGCGTCCACGATAGGAGAGTCGTGGCACCGGGCTCAGCATCGCCAGTCAGGGGAGACACTGACAAAAGGAATAGACACGAAGATGTCAAGAGGAACACACGGTCATTGTGCGATGGGTCCGGTTTGACGTCGAGGATCCATTCAGCTGATCGTGCGGCTAAAAGGCTAGGGCATTTGAGTGGTGTAGGTCCCTTGATGTCGAAGACAGCGCATCGCCTTCTTGTGCACACGAGGATGGTATTCACATCACCGATCCATAGAATGCGCGCCCAGCCGTCTGGGGATACGTGAGGTTCCTTGACCAAAGTGGAACCGTCCTCGATATCCCCCAAGGATATGTTGCCCACCTTCTCGGGTTTGACAGTGTATTTTGCACCCCGAAAGCCGTCGCTAATATCCCATAGAGACCAGGTCCCCTCTTGGTCGATGACAGCAAATTGTCGTTGGTATCCCGGATTGAAAACAACATCAGCATGCGGAGCATGGCCAGTCTCGGTGACTAAAACTTGACCAACGAAAAGCGGATCGATTGAAGACGGAGGAAGTTCGTAGTGTTGCGATTGCCGTGGCTGGGTGTGTTTGCGGGCGATCGCCGGGTATAGAATTACGGTCTTTCGCGGAAGGCGGACTGCCAGAAAGGATCTGCGGTCTTCCGACTGTGAGAAACACAGCTGCTGTATGGGTGCTGCTTCCTGGTTCCAGTATCCTACTTCGTCGTCCACTGGTGATGGAACCTCGAGATAGACACTGAAATCTCTACCCCATCCACGTCGCTCTTTTCCAAGCAGTTGCAGTCTGAGTATGTTTCCGCATTCTCCGGTCGGTGTTGCAAATATGCGACTAGGTGGCAGGTAGTGCTGCTCGCCGGCTATTGAGCCAACGGCAAATAGATGGCCGACGGTGGCATCGTATGTGGTTGTAGCGGAAGCAACAGCGGCAGATACAATCTCATCATGAGGAATGAGCCCAAGGGCGGGGACGAGGCTCCGGAACGCGTGGACGAGTCCTTTCGTAGCTTTCTCCGTTTCTCTCAGCGAACGCGGAAGCGGGGGACCCAACGCTCTTGCTCCCGGGGGCACAGCAGTGCGCCATAGCCCTAGCGGCCTGAGACTCCTTGTTGCAGGACTCCTTCCAAAAGTCCATTCATTTTCTTCAAGGTCGTACACGGCAGTCCCAAAGTGACCGTAGTTCAGCGTATTGGGCGCGAACTCAGTCATTGGGTTCGAGGATCGGTATGGAGCAGAGTGGCGGATCGTATGGCCCAAACATAGTTGAACGAGGAGCGTTCACGGGACGTGAAAGAATACAAAGCTCGACGCGTGAAAAGTGAATATGTGGACCACACGCAAAAAGTGAGTGAAAAGAATAAGATGGGTCACCCGCAGATGTCGCGCTAGGCAGAAAAGATGGCCGACCGCGCTAGTCTGATAACGCATGTTCACGTGCACATCGGCGCTCACTTTCTCCGGCCCGTTTGTTTACCATGCAACCATCTCCAAACAATCCCACCTTGCCGGCCACCACGTCACACACATATCTAGAACACCATTGGCGAGCGCCCTGCGACTGTAACATACACGAAAAGGTGCAACGCCTTCCTTTCATCATGACTACCTTTGAACCCTCTCTCAGCACCAGCATGCGGGCCTCCAGCCACGATGCGCCGTCCATGGCGGACCAGCTACCGTCAATCAACTTCGGATTCGACGATTTGCGCAGTCGCATGAACCAGTTCACCGCACGCTTCGACGATTTCATTGAAAAGGGGCGGCGAAGAGTGTTGGAAGAGCGCAACCAGTTCCGCATGAACGTCGCAGAGCTCCAAGGTAAGCCCATGAACATGTCTGCACCATTTTCGCGCATTCCGCTGCATGTTCGTTGCTGACCAAATCTGCAGAGGACCAACGCATGAAGAAGCGCGACATCGAGATCCTCGAGCTCAAGCAAACCCAACACTCCCAGACCCTCGCCAAAGAATCCGCCGAAACGAGCGAGATGCAAGAAGCAATCAGCACCCTCACAACCCAGCGCGACGAGCGCCTGGCACAGCGCGACGCCCTCCGCTCTCAGATCGCCGAGGTCCAGAAGTCGATTTCTGCCCGCCGCGAAGCGCAGCTAAAGCACCGCCGATACCTCGATGGCCAATCGCGGTACAACGAGCCCGAGCTCGACTTCTGGGAGAATTACTTGGGCTTGCGGATCGAGGGGCTGGGCAAGGAAGATCGCTTGAAGTTTGTGTACACAGATGTTTGTGAGAGGGAGTGGGAGCGCGAGGCGTGGTTTGAGCTGGATACTGGCGAGAGGGAATATAAGGTGCACGAGTTCAGACCCAAGGTGGAGCGCGAGGAGGTTGACCGGGTACTAGAGCGGCTAAATGAGACTAGGGATCTGGCGGCATTCTTGAAGGGGATGAGGGAGCTGTTTGTGGCTGCGTTAGAATAGTGGATGAGTTCATTGACTGGCGTTGGGGTACACATTACACACTGAATGACTTGTTGCGATACCAATTGAATTCGTTCTCGGAGCACCTTCCCTCCTCGTTCTACTTTTCCTTGACCCTATAGTACTCCGGCGCATACTCCGTCAGCCAGTCCATCTCGATACTGGTCAAATCCCTAATGTAGATCTTGCCCCTCGTCTCCATAATCTCATGGTAGATGACCCAGTCCGCTTTTCGATGCTACATTTCATTAGCACTTCTTCTCCCATCGGCGTCGCAGTAGGATCAAACTTACGAAGAACACCGAACTGGGATGCGCCCACAGCACCGTCTCACCCCCCACAGTAACGAAACTCCCATCCGCCTTCATCCTCGCCGCATGCGCGAAGAACCCCGTCGTCAGACACCTCCTCACCTTCTCCACGACATCCATCCCTCCCGCTCTCATCACATCCGCCCCATACAAACTACTCTCCTGTATCCCCATGCGCTCCAGGTACGCGGCGAGTTGTTTGCGCACGCTCACCGCTTTGAGCATCATCTTGTAGTTAAGATAGTTCTCCCGACACCACTGCGCATCCTTCCTACCTACTGTGGTGAAGGACTGGTAGACGTTGAAGAGCGAGATGTGATCCCCCTCTTTAACGGAGAACTTTCGCTTCGCTTTGTCCATGAGCTTCGTGCTCCCGTCGTGCGCGATAAACGCATTGCCTTGGAGTGTCATCATCGCTGCTATCGTCAGCATCTCGGATAGACAGCCGAATGTCGGCGCGTTAAGCAGCGCTTTGGCGAGCATGGGCTCGAGCGGGAGTTCTGCCATGCGTGCGCCAAGTGGCTTGGTAAGGCGGCCGTTGAGATCGACGGCGCCGAGGGAGTAGAGCAGGTCGAGCCCGCGGACGACGAGTTTAGAAGGCGGATTGGACAGGTAATCGAAACGAATCAGGTTCGTGATGCCAAGGTTCATGAGCTGCAGGATAACGGGGGCGAGGTTGCTGCGTTGGATTTCTGGGAATGTGGATTCTTCGAGGCGGCTGAAGGCTTCTTCTGTGTAGAGACGGTAGCATTTCCCCGGCTTGGTGCGGCCTGCGCGACCGGAACGCTGGGTTGCGGAGGCCTTCGAGACTGGGAGGACGTTCAGGCGCTCGATGCCGAGGATGGGGTCGTAGGCGCGGAGTTTGACATAGCCGCTGTCGACTACGTAGACGATACCGTCGATGGTGACGGAGGCTTCAGCGATGTTGGTAGATACGATGACTTTCCGTGTGTTTGGTGCGGGCTTCTGGAAGACGTACATTTGCTGGTCGGTGGGTAGGCCGGCGTAGAGGGGTAAGGGCTGGAGATGCTTGGACCCAGGGCCAAGGTCGACAACGCGTTCTGCAATCATATCAATTGCGTCGTCGATTTCTTCGCGGCCGGTAAGAAAGAGGAGGATGTCGCCGTCGGATTCGGAGGTGTGAATATCCATGACTGTGTCGACGGCTTTCTCGACGTAGTTGTTAGTTGGTGTGGGAAGGTAGAAGATGTCGACTGGATGCGTGCGACCATCGATGCTGATGATACAGCCATACTCGTCTTTCGACTTTCCGTGAACAGCCTCTCCAATGTCCGGGGCAAAGAAATCCAGGAAGCGTTCTGCCTCCAAGGTGGCGCTCGACACGACGACTCGAAGGTCCGGACGTGCCCGCAAAACCTTCTTCAGCAGACTCAATAGGATGTCTGAACTGAGCGATCTCTCATGCGCTTCGTCGACCATCACCACAGAATATCTCTTCAGCAGCGGATCCACCAGCATCTCTCGCAACAACAACCCATCCGTGACAAACTTAATCCTGGTTTTGGCCGATGTGACATCCTCGAATCTGATTGAGTACCCAACCTCTTGACCAAGTTGGACGCCCAGTTCTTCAGCGACACGTGCGCTCACGCTGGTAGCAGCAATTCTGCGAGGCTGTTCAGACACTAGTATGAAATTTCCAGAAGCTTTGGGTGCATCAACTTACCTGCGTCACGGCGATCTGTGATCCATCATTTGTCCAACCAGCTTCATAGAGGAACTTTGGTATCTGCGTTGTCTTGCCACTTCCTGTCTCACCTGAGATAAGGGTAACTGGGAAGGTTTCGATGGCATAGAGAAGTTGATTTTTGAGCTGGGCGATGGGAAGCAGAGCGGGAGGCTTGTAGAGATCCGCTATCAGAGCGGTAGTGAACTCTTCTTCCTCTTCTGCCATAGTGATGAGACGTGGATTGAGTATTGGTCTGGGGTTTGAGCGATCGACGTTCAAGCGGTGCACCGAGCGAAGCTGTCAGTAGCGAAGATTAAAAAGGCTTAGCGCGAGGCTAACCGCATTCGGACCAGACTTCTCTATACCTTCAAGACTCACCCTGCAAATCTGGTTATCGGCATACAGTTTTGATCTTCACGCGGGCTCATGCTCTACTGGCGATTGATGCTCAATAATTCCACCAAGCAGTCGATGACCAGATTGGCCACCTATTGCGAGAGATTGCGGAGAGCGAGTTCTCGAGTTTTGTGTATTTGGATGCGATACTCAAGGTAGTGTTACAGCTAGAGAAGTTCTATAAGTCCCGCCATTGCTCCCTAGTACGTACAATAATAGGTTGCGCGTTCTCCGTCCCTGGGGTAATGCTACTGGCAGCTTGAGCTTGGATTGCTACACTGCCCGGGCGAGATATCAGCTCTTCCCTCCCAACCTTCAGTTCCTTCGTTGGCCGCCGACTCATCCTCAACGTCGACCTACGCCTCAAGCTGCTCAAGAATTGCGGGAAAACTGTGGACCTTCCACTCTCCCCTTCGCCCCCCGGATCAAAAGCCAGTATACGACTAGGGATGTAGTCTGCTCTCTTCTCAATTTTGATCTTCTTGAATACCCAAATAGTCTGCGAAGCGTAATTTTTAGAACCGGGGTTTCTTGCCTCGCCGGTTGTTTCGTCGCTGAATGCCACACGATGAAAGCCGTTGAAGCTCGGCTCTTCTGTTTTCTCAAGGTAGATGACTGACATGTCACGATTGACGGGGTCCTTGCGAGCGCACGCCAGAACTGCTATGTAGCCTCCTGTCGTACTCTTCGGATTGCGTATCATAGGGAGCTGAATATTTAGACCGGCATTTGTGATGGCGTAGTCGGGTTTGGGCGAAACGATTGAGAAACGTTTGATATACTCGGAGAATGGGATTGGCTCTAAATCCCCTCTCCCCAAGAATTGTTTCGGGGAAGAGGCGAGCATGTCCCCTGAGCAGGTAGTGTCTTGCCAAGCAAACAGCGTGTGATCATTAGAATTTTGCATGATTTCGAGTTGGAGTCGTCGGAATGCTCGTGGCCCTTCGCCGTAAATGGTGGGCATGTTCACACCAAACCTAATATCGTGATTAGATGTAGACAGTTCTTGGGACTCTTGGGGCAAGTTTGGGGCTCACAGTCCAAGAAGTGAATACGCGATATCCTCCACCCTTGTAGTCTCTCTTCGGGCAGCCCAGCTCATCTTCTCTGCGATGCTAGCGCTATCCAATGACCGCATGTTCTGAAGTATCTTTAAATCGATAAGGGAAGCGGCAGAGATTGTGTTTGCGAGATCCATCCTGCTTCCAAGTCTTGTCCAATCTCTTGAATAGAAAACCATTGTCTTTGGTGCTATCAGTTCTTGGAGAGTCCCTTTAGGAAGTGACGGTTAGTATAACATCCTAGAAGATATATTGTATTTACCAGCAGCAAATATCCCGTAATGAAGCTAGAGACCCGGTTTGGAATGAGATTCATGCTTACTGCCCGGTCATATTAGTGTACGCGCTAACAACGACTCTCTTGTACTTTGTCTTACCATCCTCTAGTGCTTCTGTTAGCAAGCGAAATAGAGGACCATAGGCAGACAGACCTAGTGAACCACTTGCTATTTCGTATCTCTGTCGTGCTGGCAACGCCCTGTTCCTCACCCACATCGTCTAGATAGGCAAAACACATCAGGCTATTGTTATACCATTCATACATGCTATTGATAGCCTCCGAGAGCTCGGCGCTGCTGGTCTTATTGATGCAGCACCTGAAATAGTTAGCACAGACCAGTAATCTTCCGTCCTGAGTACGTACGTATCAATCCATATAAAGTTGATGCCGTATCGTAGAGCCGCACGGGCACAGCCCTCGATCTTCTTATAGCCCGCCATCGTCTTGTATCCCGTGCCAGTCATCATGTGTCGATACTCTACTTCTTCCTCCCTCCAGCGATGTGATAGGATCGCATACTCTGGCCTCTCGACTTCGCCATACTCTGACGGTGTAATAGTGATTGAATCATCCGGATTCTTGTGACACTCCAGTAGACGCATGATTTGTTTTATAGTAAAGGACCGTAGACTTAGTATACTTCGTGTAGCATGGTAGGTGATGCTATAGTGAAGACAGCGTCAAAGCCTGCAAGGCTGGAGTCGGCGTTTTGCGAGCAGATCCTTGTGGCATGTCCAAGAAGAACGTCAACGTGAAAGAAGCGAGAGGTTTGCAGATAAGCATAAGAAAGATATACGACAGGGGGTAGCAAGTGACTGAGGACTCATGCCCGCACAGGAGATGACCGGAGATTAGATGCGCGGCTGGCAAAATCAGCCGCATTCCGTCTGGCGGCTTATATAATCCATGACCCAGCAGCCGGGACATGCCGATGTGTCCCTTGAGTCAATCAGCGCTGGCAAGCCTGGTGCCTGTGTAGTCTTGTTACATATCAGACTGGTAGCTAACCCGTCTCTTTCATCCGTCATCGTGATAAGGTGTGTGTTGAGTAAGATGACTAGCCGAATACCAGGCTCCGTGATGACCATGAGACAGAAGCCGATAAAAGCTCTGATGACTTCAACGCTTAGCGTCGAGCTAACCGAATTTGTGCGCGACATTTTCCACCCGTCTCCGAAACTCGCACAGCTTCATCTCTCCTCATTCTACACATCTAATCCTCGGCGTGCCTCTGCACATAGACTAGTACTTCCCCCACTGCCGATGAATACTCAGTGCCTGCTCCGAACCGCTGATGGCTGGATTGCGCCATGGATGAGGGGCCGACAACCACTCAACTCATCCTCCTAGCCAACTCCATCTGCAAAAATAGACGTTACATCCTTGCTCGTCGGCCTTGTCAAATGCAGATGCTCACAAGACAAAGATCTCTCAAAAATATTCTCCAAAATGTGGTTCTAGTGTGATGACTCGTGCCTGTACGCCATTTCGACGAGGCACACCCCCAAGAAGAAAGATTGCCGGAAACGAAGCACTAATTTCGAAAGGAAGTCCAACCATCTCGCAAAAATCCCGACTTCTTGGGTCAACCGTCGTCAGGAAGAGCTTCGTGCACGAGATTTGCGATTTAGGGGCATGATGTAGGGTCTTCGTCATTCCTCTCAGCTACTGTCCATGTACATAGGGGAGTTTCTCCCTATCAATCTCTCGTTGAAAACAGTATCCCCCATATACCACTACTGAGTCCACCCAGGATGGATCAACGTCATAATAGCGGCTTGATTGTGCGGTCTCATGCGTCCTCTTCTGGCTGTGACTACTCTTCCTTCAGCCTCTCCGATCCAGTCTCTCGTTCACAGATAAGTGTTGTACTTACCAACATTTGAGTATTGAGATCGTCAATAACCATCATAGATCATCGGCACTGATAGTAAACAGCAAACCATTCACAGTTACAGTGAGAGCGCACAATGAAATTCGTTCTCCCGAAGCCATTCTGGAGGTTTAATATCGAGAATGGCAGACTTTTCTGTTTTCAGTACATGTACCCTCGAAAATACCCATCTCCCAATCACTCGAACTGTACTATGGAGATCAGCGCCTTTGTCTCCCGTTTGTCACTACTGTAGGAGTATCTAATCAGTTTGTATACAGTTCACTCTTTTTTCGGCTTCTTCCCTTCTATCCGTTCTTGCATCGTCAACCTCCTCTTCTCTGCAGTGACCTGTCAGTCAAGATTGAAGCGGTGGCGATGGAGGATAGAATCAGGTTACTTACTAGAGTATCCAAGTGTCTCATTTTCGACTTTGCATTGTGCAGTTTCGAGCATGTGAAGCAACTGGAGTTGGAGCCTGGGTCCATCGTCCGGTGTATGTTGATGAGGTTCGAAGTCGTCAATCACTAGATCCAGCAGCATATCCAAAACGATAGCCTCCTCGTAATCTACACGACATTCTGCGTCGAATTCCTGCCATAATTTCAGCCATGCCCTATGAGCTCAATACGAGTCACGCTTACCTGGTGGATGTGGTATACCAGCTTATGCTTTTCAATACCAACAATATCGCTTGCCCTATCACCGTCGTGATATGTGGTCTCGGATCCAGTTCTAGCGCAATACACATGAGCATCTGGGCTCGAATGTCGGAGGAAGGCAATTTGCCATGCGTGACTAGTGGTTTCGGTCCTCAGCCAGTAAATTGCTTCATCAGCCTTTAGTTTGGGACTGCCCAGCCACGGCCTACGAGTATGGCCGCGTCCGGAAAGTGATGGCGAAGAAGGAAATCGACTAGTCGGCTCATGTATTTGAATTTGACCCGCGTATTTTTTTCCCAGTGCATCGAGGAAGTCGCTGTCGAGCGCCAACTCCGTCCCACTGGAAGTCTTGATGACAGTTGGGATCTTGCGCTTCATCCCGTCAACAGCTTCTTCAAATTTTTGGACAACGAGGTTCTCGGTATCGCTCATTGTGCTTTGGTCGCCGGGTGGCAGTCTCTTGAGGATATTAGTGATGGTGGTGGCTGAGTGGACTCAAGCAGTAGTCCGGAGTCTGTGGTGTAGGTTGAAGCGAGGTCAAAAGACAATTTTGCCGAAGTTCTGAGGCAGTGCTAAGGGAAGATAGTGTTTCTCTCACTTCGACCCGGCAATGATATGCAACAACTGAGACACGGGTTGTAGTTGAGACGGAAGGGATGTGCTATCAGTATGTATGTCTCTCATCTCTCACCCCTTGGCAGCCGTAGTCTGGTCGAGGCCATCATTGTAAGTAGTAAATCCCTCATCCCTTAGACACCGCATCCATTACATCTTCCATCCATACTTGATCGAGGTACTCTTCAACCTAGAGAGACCTCCATCCCTTCTTAGTTAGGTTGCTTTTTAGTACGATTCAATCTACATTGTCCTCTAAAAGGTCAAGATGGGGCGCCGAAACCCCTCTCACACCAAAGCCGAGCTCATCCTCCTCCAAGACAAATGCGCCGACGCATTCGCGAACTTCTCAACACTGGACTCCTTCACAACCATACACGATGAGGGCAAAACGAAACTTCACGTTGGCCATCTTTCTCGCCGAGGCGAGCCCGTCTACGTACACTTCAACGCCCAAGACGACAACTGGATGACCTTCACCTCCCCCGGAGGATATCTCAGAAACACCGCCGAGATCCAGAAGAAAGGAATCGTCTGGCTTGCTCCGTTCTGCAGCCTACCCTTCCAATTGCGATGGTATCCGTGGTCCGATGAGATGCGCGCACTCATTTGCTTTGTTTTCGTCTGGTGCGGAAGGAGGATGCAGTTCAAGGAGTGGAAGTTCGATGCTGGCACGACCGCACTTGTCAAGGCTGTCGACCTGGTTGACAGGGTGCGTAGAGCGAAGGAAGAGCGGAAGAGAAACGAGGCGGGCGTGACCGATCCTTCGACTGGATTGTCTACAGCTGAGGCAAGCACTGCCAACGGTGATGAAGCTGAGAGACATACCGCACCAGATAAGCCCGCCATGCCGACCGGTACGAACGAATCCGGAGAGTTCAAGAGCGAGCCCACGGCCCATGTGAAGGAAGAAGATGACGAGGGCGAGGAGCACGTCCCGCCGAGGAACATCAGCCGCGAGAGCCCGAAGAGCTTCAAGCTGGAAGATATCCCACTGAAGGGGGAAGATGTGAAGCAAGAGGACATCAAAAAGGAAGACGAAGATCAAAGGAGCTTCAGTGAGAAGATCGCGGGCAAGAAGCGGAACTACGACGAGTTCATCGACGGCAGGAACAACAAGAAATGACGGTAAGTCTAGCTTTGACGAATGAGGGCTCGGTTAGCTGACACTGACGTGGCTACGGTCCCAGCAGACGATATACGGCTTCCGGTGGGTAAAAATGGTGGAGCAAATGACGAATAGTGCAAGTTCTCGGTGTGGATGTGGCTACAAAACACACAGAAGGCTACTTACTTGGCTG
Source organism: Pseudomonodictys pantanalensis (assembly GCA_019022785.1). Taxonomy (NCBI): domain Eukaryota; kingdom Fungi; phylum Ascomycota; class Dothideomycetes; order Pleosporales; family Parabambusicolaceae; genus Pseudomonodictys; species Pseudomonodictys pantanalensis. The sequence continues at coordinate 36,416 of JAFHBV010000024.1, forward strand.
ATCGATTCTCGGCGGGTAATGCAGCATCAGTCCGTGGTCGGGTTTGCGGGCAAAAAAAGTGGTACTTTTGTTCTTCGATTTCTTTTCTTGGAGAATACTGGGGGCATATGCCTAGGTAGTCGGGGGCACTAGCATCCTTAGCTCCGACATACTGAAAAGCAACATTGACTTACCACATACCTTCCTCACTTTTCATTAACTTCATATATTGGTCTCCAGCCCCTCAACCTCAAAAGTCTTCTTCACAGCCTCCCTCCCCACGACCCTCCTCACCAACGCCGTATACTTCGGGTAACTCCCCATATCAATCCCCACTCTCCCCGCCCACCTCCAAAACACTGTCAAATACGCATCCACCGCCGTAAAGCCTTCTCCCACCGCCCACCCCTCCTCAGGCAATCTCTCCTCAATGTACGCATAACAATCCTCTATAGTTTTCTTACCCATTGCCTTCACATTCTCCTCTAGCTCTTTCTCCTCAATAAACCTACCGGGCCTGAACGACATGCCAAAGCCCTGGCCATGTAGCGTACCAGAGAGATAGTTCATCCACTCATACACCTTTACGGTTTCGAGGTCAGAGCGGCCGAGCAGGTGAAGCTGGGGAGCAAGCTGCGCGATCGCCGTCATGATTGCCGGGTTTTCGGTGATGACAGTGTCGTCTAGGACGAGGACTGGGATCTTCTTCTTAGGGTTGAGGGCGTAGAAGTGTTCCGGGATGCCCTTTTGGAAGGACAGCATGGTGGTGGTGAAGGTGAGACCTGCTTCGTGGAGGAGGATGTGCGGGGCGAGGGAGCAAGCGCCGGGGGCGCAGTACAAGTGGAGAGTGGGCTGGGGCATAGTTGTTGGGTTGAAGGTGTGAGGGAGGAGAAGGTAGGAGCCCTGGGAGGTTTCTGGGTGTTGGAAGGAAGTACATGACAGCCTTTTGTAGTCCCACTATTCTGGTGTTAGAAGTAAGTTGATCTGGGTAAATGTCAGCACGTTTACGGCCGCGGTGCTGTCTACGCGTCCAGTTATATGCCGCGAGTCTCTAGCCGCCATCCTTCAACATGCTGTACATGGGAGGATTAGTAATGTGCGGTGAGTATTCCGGTCCCGGCTCGCCAATCAAGTACTCGAATGCACGAATTTATGGGGAAACTTCGAACTGGCATTCTTCAAGACACCGTGGTCTTTCCTAGACACGACATTCTGAAACTTGAAGTCGGCGAATGTTAACTATGCTAGCAAACAGCCGAAGAGTGACATACAGTCGAATTGAACAAACGAGAGAGCGGCACCAAAACTTCGGTGTAAACGGTCGTTCAAAGCGATTCGAAAGGGATCCATTTTTAGCGTAGAGGGGAGTAGAAGAAGATATCAGAAATGTCAGAAAGGTATTTTTGTTTCATGGGGTATACCTGGCAAAGGGGCGCAGTCCTCCCGGTGCCAATGATATGTCCAGGATGCCTCGGCCGAGGAAGCATTCATCGTATCCAAACCCGACGACTTCAACCCACAAGCTAAGCCATAGTCGTCTGTCTAGACACACTACCCACAAGTGTGCTCACAAGTTCTCCTGTAAGCTTGGAGGCCTACCTCGTACGAGGCTACAGGAAGCCTCAAAACTAGGCATCGCCATCTCGGAGTTCTTGTTGAGACCACTTATGATTCTCTCCTAGTTTCATGAATAGGAACTTGTACAATTGCCCCATCGTCCAGACGAACTATGGTTAGAGGTGCGCCTAAACTTTCAGTTGGCGGGTGTCTCAATTGCCACGGTTGATGTGACGGTGGAGGCTGTCGTATCTGCGGCGTGGATTTTGTGCCAGTGCCGGTGCCGGTGCACTTCGACCATGGTGTTGATGGTTGCGACGCTAGACGAGACTGGATGAACCTTGAGACGAACAGCCCCGCCAGCCTGCTGCATACATGAGAGCCAAGAGCGTAACGATGGCTCCCAAGGTTATGCCGATGACGAGGACGGCGATGCCTGCGTTGCTGGTCATGGAGTCGGGAAGGAAGATGATGGATCGGTCCGGTGAGCGCTGATTGGATAGATAGAGGTTAAATTAAAGCGCGGGATTCCCTACACAGATGAGTTGAGAAGTCTGATGCAGAGCCCATGATGTAGGCAGTGATCCAGGGTGTTATGGGAGTCCTCGTTTGGCCGACTGATTGAGGCCAGCAATTGCGAACGACTAGTCAACGCTTTTCGTAGGACTAGAGTGCAGATGACCCAACCCATCTGGTTCTATATTAGCTTCGATATGATTGTGCAAGCCTGTCCAGTGGCTCAACACGACCAAGTGCTTAGGGGGCATGCAAGAAGAGTCTCGTGCTCTGCGTTGTGTTTGATTTGGGCCGAAGGGAAGGCGTTTGTTGAGCAAGTCATGGGGCCCAAAGCTGTGACCAACGGATCAATGCCGTCCTTCACGGCGAACGGCATGCTGGAGAACGATTTATGAGGGAGGCTGAGAGAACCACAAGAAATCGAGGTTGAGACTTCCGAGGTTGCTCGCCTAGGCAGGTCACTAGCCGCATTAGGGCTCATCCGCCCTGCTGTCTCCACAGTGGGTCTCTCTCAGCCAGCGCGAAAACTCGCACGACATCACAGCAGCCCAAGCAAACGACTTCTCGATAAACCAGTCCCATTGGCACGGCAGCTATCCAGCAAGCCGAAAAGAGATCTAGTAAAGTGTACACAAGGGTGATTACCGCCTCACCCAGCAAACAGCTCACACAAATGATCGCATGGAGACCCATCCGCCGTTGACACACGCACAGCCCAAACGCACCGCTCACCTCGCAATAGACCTACGGAGCTAGCAGACGCGTCGAGCCATACGTATGCGCAGCGAACGAGTCTCGCTCTTCCTCCCTTTCGAGAGTGTATCCACCCCGTCGCCCGACCGCATATCCGCCATGCTTTGACCTGTATATCGAGACCGACGATGCAGGGGATGTAGAACACGAGCCAGGCCGTTGTAAGAAGAATGTGTTTGACCAGGGAAGGAAGGGGGCGAGTCATTCACTACTCGTCATTCTTCTTCTTCTTCTTGGAGGGTGCCGCGGCGCCTTCCTTCTTCTGGTGCACGATGAAGCGCGTGTAGCACTCTTCTGGATCCCACTCGAAGCCGGCGAGGATGGGCAGGTCGAGCTCGTCGTCGGCCTGGGATACTGTCAGCCGGATGATGTGGAAGGAGCGATGTGTAGCACGACGGCAGAAGCTTCGGGAGCTCACTGGCTCATGGGCATGGAGGGGGAGAAGGGAACAGCACGTACCTTCTTCTTGAACTGCTTGTAGATGGCGTCTAGCGCGTCCTTGATGGTGACGCCCTTGAGGTTCCGCGCAGTCACCTCGAGCCCTAGCGGGAAGTGCAGGTCGATCTTGCGGATCAATGGTGTGGTGAGGGGCTTCTTGAGGACATCCTTTTCGTCTAACGTCGCAGGCGAGGTGTTGAGCTTCCTGTGCGGCCAATGAGTCAGCGTTGTTTGATGGATCGTGGCTCGGCCGAGCTGAGGCGTGACGCCGGCAAGCCCGGCGTCGACAATGGATGCAAGTAGGCTTCGAAGCGAAGACAGGATTGACATACCAGTTCAGCTTCTGCGTCTCGGGCGCAATCTTGATGGGCTTCTTCTCCTTCTCTGTTCGGACCGTCAGCCCCGCACCCCTCTTTAGGCGCCCTCATTGCGCCATTCCAACGCGGCAGGCACGGTACTCACCCAGGTCAGCCATGTTGAAGACATCGGCATGCAATGAGCTGCCTCTCCGCTTCTTGGTGTCCTTTGGCGCGTCCACGGCGGAATCGACCTTGGAGAGCGTGTTTTCCGTTTCAGCCGACATGATTGATGTCGAGGTGAGGACAACGAGCTGATGGCTGTTTGCGGAAGGAGCTGTTGGTGTTTGTAGTGAAGAGCTGAAAGAGCCTGGGGGAGCTGGGCTTAAATGGATGAGGCTTTGATCGAAGCAGATGGAGAATCGACCACAGCAGGGTGTGTGAGAGAAGAGAGAAGGAGAGAGGGCGCAGCAGATGAGGGGTCAATCTGTTCGGAAGGACAGGAGACAGTCACTTGATCGCTCACCCCATCGTCCAATGACATGCCGCTAGCTGCCCTCCCTGCACCAGCGCACGGACCTCGCCTGGGGTAAATGCGGGGAACTGGTCCGCCTGCGTCCTCTGAGACAGCTGGGCGGCGGAGGCGGGCGACGAAAGGGTACATGCGGATACGAGAGTCTCATTGAATTTCTGATCTTCATTGTGATGCGATTCTACGGCTTTTTCGACTTTGCAAAGCTGTCGCGGGGCTTTCTGGTGGTGCGCGAACGGTAGTGTGAGCCTCACGCGATCGGATCACTACGTCATCGGGTCGGGTGAGCCATCAGCCAAACCGCGCATCGTTTCAGCTGAGAGTTCGGCAGCAGCGCTGATTGATGCTGCATGTATCCACTTGTATATCTCTGCACAGGAGCACGGGGAGAAGGCGTACACGTGAGTCAACTGGGCAGCCAGCCCTTGCCTTGGCGCACCGGCCTTGGAATGGGAATGCAGGATGGTATTTTTCGACACAGGCATCTTCAACCGAGTCTGGCCGGCATGGGCTGACTACCGCCAGAGGAACATCATCGGTCTGAGAGATCAGATCTATCGTGTGCATATTAGGTCTATGCACCCTATTTTGACTCATCCTCTCCAACACCTGTCGCAAATGCTCTAAGAGTGACCCACGATAGGCATCGGTTTATACAGCTCCTCGAGATACTTCTCCTCTTCCGCACTCAACTCCTTACCGCGCGCTTCTAGCGCCTCATCCATTCTCGCTTCGCTGCTGAACCCAATGATCGGGCTCGCAACCCGCTTGTTGATCCACGCCAGTGCAACGGTACTCATACTCCAGCCATGCTTCTTCGCCAACTCCTCCACCCTCCCAATTGTCTGCTTGGCCTCCTCTGAATGGCCCGTCGATCTATTGCCGCTATTCTTCTCGCCTTCGGAGCGGATCGTCTCGCCGAACTTGGAAAGGGGTCGGGCGAGCAGGCCGCGGCAAAGAGGTGCCCACTGCGTTGGCGTCAGCGAGGGATTCTTGGGGCGGTCTTGACGCACTGGGGAAGTTGATTACTTACAGGGATCAGGCCGACGCCAGTGGCATTGCAGAACCTATTCATCTCTCGTTCCTCTTCTCTGTAGAGCAGATTATAGTGATTCTGCATGCTCACAAACTTTGTCCAGCCGTGCTTCTCAGCTACAAACTGCATCTGCGCAAACTCAACTGCCCACATAGAACTGGCACCAATGTATCGCACCTTCCCCATCTTGATCAGATCGTGCAGGGCCTCCATTGTCTCCTCGATTGGCGTCTTGGGGTCGAAGCGATGGATCTGAAGGAGGTCGATGTACTCGATATCGAGGCGCTGGAGGGACTTGTTGACGGCATTGAAGATGGCTGCGCGGGAGAGACCACCCTGGTTGGTGTAATCTTTCAGCTGCGGCAGCTCATTCGGGTACAAGATACCCCGGAGACTGGGCTCCTCGCCAACGTAGCCATAGCATTTGGTAAGGATTGTGAGTTTCTCGCGGGGCAGATTGTACTTCTTGATCGCCTTGCCGATGATGACTTCTGAGACACCATTGGAGTAAACGTTCGCTTCCGATCATATTAGCGGAGTAAACAACGCAATATTGTTGATGAAAGATTCCATACCGGTGTCCCAGGTGGTGATGCCCTTGTCATACGCCGCCTTGAGAAGTGGCAAAGATTCCTCCTCTTCAATGACCCACGACTGCCATTCCTTCGAGCCAATGCTCATAGCACCAAGAATTGGGACCGAAACCCTCAATCCACTCTTCCCCAGCGACCGATACTCGGCCTTTGACTCTTTGAGAAGCTTCTGAATGTCCGTCATTGTTGCGATGTTGCTGTTGTGGTGGGGCTTTCGAGATCGAAGTGGGGTATGTCAATGCTGTACACCCGCGGCGCAATTGCAATGGCACTACGGGGTAGTCATCGCCCTAATATAGCCGTCTGTCCAGACAGCAATCGACATGACGCAAACCTACAAACCGAATACGTCTCAAGGGTTGGTCACCGTCCTTCCTACCGCTGCTATGGTTGATGGGTAACGGTGTTAGACGGCTGGAGCTAAGGCATTTCTTATCCCCGCCGTGGTGCATTGTCCTACAATGCTTACTAATTCGCACCGCACATGTGATGCACCCAGACATTCAGCCTGAATGCCCTACGTGCTCACCGTCTCTGTACAATGAGGCATGGATCTAAGCTATACTGGCTAATATCTTGTTTCTTCCTATACAGTAGCACAATCAGCCAGAGCGTCACAGCATGGCAAACTTGGGAACTTGAGAAACAAGCTATCAAGTCCATTGAGCTCCAAGTCGTTCAACCGCCCGGGGGATGTTGGACATTTCATTTGAAAGCGAAGCATTCAACTATGAGCCTCTGCCCGTTTCTCTTCCGACAATCCGACTCCTCGATATCATACCAGACTTGAAGGACGGCCTGATACAGTGTACAGTCAAGAATGCTACGATTAAGGACACTCGTTTTATTGCCCTGTCGTACACATGGGGTCCGGATACTGATGATAGAACCATCCTTTTGAACGGCAAACGCTATCTCGTCCGACGAAATCTATGGGGTTTTCTTCGACTTGCACGATCGAATCGAGCTTCCTTCGCACGCCGAAAACTGTGGGACTTGCGACGTTTCATACCGTCTAATCGGCCTTTCGTTGATGGACTATTGTGGATTGATGCAATCTGTATAAATCAGGCCGATGTTGGAGAGAAGAGCGTGCAGATACCTATGATGGCTATTATATACAAGTCTGCAATCCGCACGGTCTGTTGGCTTGGTGGAATGCTAGATCCGATCGGACCGTCGCGTCTTGCGCAATCATCGGATGTCGAAATCTCGGGTACCGTCAAGAATCTAGAGCAAGAACTCGGAGCTTGCACTCTAGTCCTGTGGATGACGGATGATGGGAGGGTACCGGATTCGTCTCGGTTGTATATGGAGCTTGGACCTGCTCTTGCTATTGTGGAGAGGATATGTCAACATCCTTATTGGACACGTTTATGGATCATGCAGGAACTGATTCTGAGCTCAAAAAAGTTCTGGTTGTGGACAGGCTTGTCATGAGCTGGGATATTTTCGCCGCGATACTCTCAATAGCCGTCGCCAAGGGATCCTGTATCAAGCGTGTGGAGGAACGTCCTGCCACTTTGATGAATTTGCGAGATAATTTCCTGGCTCACTACGGGTTTTCCACCGAATCCGCTGCCGGGTTCACAGATCTTGGTCCAAATGATTGTAAAAGCCTCAAATTACGTTCCACGGCGCCAAAATCGGCACTGCGCCACGAACTCAAACGCCTAAGAGATTGCTATGATGGCTCAAGAATCAAGAGCCTAGCCGGCACCGTTATAAGAGACACGAAGAAGTCACGGTCAAACAAAAGCGCAGCTAGGGTCATGCCAACGGAGTGGGTCGAGTGGTTTGACGATCGTGGCTATTTCGGTATCTTGAATCGCCTCATTTTATTCACTGGGGCAGTGTGCTCAGAGCGTCAAGATAAGATATACGCTATTTGTTCTCTGTTCAAGGAGCTGCAGAATTTCGAAGTGGCTTATGGCCAGGACGTGTACCGACTCTATTTTCGAGCGTGTCAGGCTTTGTATCAAGCGGCTAGGAAGTCCTATGAACGCTCAGAGCTCCTGATCCTGTTGCTTCATTACCTTGACCTCGGCATGGTTGATCTTGTATGAGGCGGAAGAGGTCAGATCCTTTCTTGAGCAGAAATTGCGCTTCATGCCCTTGCAAATCCGGAGCAGCCAGCCCCAGATGCATCGCTGGTCGCTGTATGCGCTCACTGTCGGAAGAGCTTCGAACTCGCGCAATCAGTTAACCGACCGAAATAGCTTCTAAACACGGGAGGATCTTGTAGCATCATGTTGTACTACAAACTGCTAATTGCGAACGAGGTCGAGTCATCGACAGGTACAAGTGGGCAACTTGACCATATTTTCATCTATCCAGACGTCGGCGGCGATTTGCTGACCGCCGATGCCTGGAATAGCGAGGGAGAACATACGTCTCTTTGAATGCGGAAGATGTATCCTCTCGGGGCCTCGAATTTGAAAGTAAACTGCGCAATATGCTGCGTGTCATCACGTTGCAAGTCGATTACCATGAATTGGAAGGCCGCATGTGCGGTATGGGCCTATTCGGTACGTTCGCGCAACCGCGTCCAAATACGTCAGCCGAAATTGGAGTGTCGTAAAACAACATGTGAAGCGGGCTCTGAGAGAAGTATTGCTAAGGGGTGAATGCAAACCGTCCCTGGCGCCGGAGATCATCGACGCGCTGCAACTTGAGGATGCAGCAAAGCAAGAATTTTGCTGTGAGCTGAAGCATTTGGGACTGCTCGGCCGGAACGAAGAGGCATCCAAGAAAGTGACACGAGCAAGAAAATATTACTCTGCAAGCGTAGAGAGGCAGCGCAGGCGACCGCGATAGGCATTGTAGCTACTTTGAGGGCTTGGTAGTCCGGTTGATCATGAATGCAAAATGGGGAAATTCGTGCATTTTGAGGGTCTTGCGGCAACAGACTCAGATTGTTATGCTGTAGAAAAGTGCTGACGCCCTGTTTATTTACGTACTCAGGGCATCAGGGTCACCTCGGGGCACCAAAGACACGCCCAGGTAATGCAAAGCAAATGGGCGCGTTCATGACTTTCAGGGTACTCTTCGATGCGCATTCAATAGGTTGAATTTACGAAGCTGGAATCATAGTGTGAATTTCCGGACTAGGTAGCGAGGCAAGAGATGGTCGCATGTTAGTTGTGCAGGCCTTCAATGAGGCCGATCAGATTTGATTCATTGAACATGGATTTTTGAGCTGTTTTCCCAAAGGCGCCTGTTCGCACACCATAATGCAGATAGCTCATATGCCCGAAAGAAAGCACCCACGCCCGGAAATCCTCTACTCCTCGACAATATTGCCCCGCTCCGACACGTACAGACCGTCCAAGAACTTTCGGATATCCTTGTTGCGGACACGGCAGATCTGCTGGATATCAGCCGCGCTCTGGGAAACGTCCTCGAGGCTCTATCATATTGTCAGTTGCACGGCACACTTCACATCCCAGAGCAGAACCCACGTTTCCGGTGAGCTGGAGCTCATCCTTTTGGTTCTTGGAAGTCTCGACCGTGACGCCCGGCCTCATGTTCACCCTCCGGACGATCTTCTCGCCAATGAAGTTTCGGATCTCAACCTCGTAGCAGTCGGTGTCCTTGTTCTTCTCGATGTTCACGTTGATGGGAAAACTGTACCCAAATCAGTCACACTGTCTCATCCGTGTCGCAGAAAGCGATGTCGCAGTGTGTATGTGTGTAGGAGAAACGATCTAGGATGCAGTGTGACGACAAGTGGTATCCCACGTGCAAGGGTATGCGACGCCAGTTGTCTGCTTGGACTGGATGCATCGGGGTTCGTCGTGCGGCGCTGAACGATGAGGGTAAATGAATGGGAGGACATACTGGGCGTATACGTAGCGCATCCTAGCCTATGTTAGCAAGTATCCAGAACAACGCTTTCGAACTCCCTTACTTGTACTTGTAGCCCTTGGTGACACCAATGATCAGGTTGTTCTACCCCAGTCAGCGCAACCCTTCTACATGCCCAGCCTGCTCCATTTGTGCGATGTGTGACGTACGATGAGTGTGCGGACGGTTCGGAGGGTAGCGACGCTCTTGCGCGATCCATGGTGGAGCTCGATCTTGATGACGTTCTTCTTCGGCTGCGAAATCTTAGCGACTGTCCCTCATCTCTAATAACATGCAACCTACGTGCGAGAAGCTGACAGCCAAGTGACCCAGAGACTTGCTCAGTTTCCCCTATTCCAGTGAGTATATGTCGTCGTCGGATCGATCGGAGCGCACGTACTCGGGGACCTAGAGGCGCATAGTCAGTCGAGCACTTTGAGCATTTTCCTATGCAAACATACCCTCAACGACAACGTTCCTGGTCTTGATGGCGACCTTGACGCCCTCAGGGATCTCGAGCTCTTCCTCAGAGTGGCTGTCGCAGATTCGTTAGCACAGTCCTGGCTCTGTGACATCTTTGAGGGTGCGGGAAATCCAGTCATCGTGCATCCTTCGAATTAGATGGCGCAAATTCTCCGGTGCAGGAAGTCGGTGCAATAGAGCGTAATTGGGGGCTGCGTACATGTACTTCATCTTGAGGGTGGCGTCGTGGGTGTCGTGTGTTGTCGCTGGTGTCAATTTTCGTGTGAGGAAGTTCGCATCTGTGGGCTGGCCTCGGAAAAACTGCTAGCCGCATCCCGACCGATGCGCTAGTCCTGGATCAGCCACGCTAACGTCACAAATCTTTCTAATAGCCCTCCTCCCTCTCCAGGTACAGTTGCCATTGCAAGTCAATTAGGCTTTCGGAGACTGACCTGCGCATAGACCAGACTCGTAGATGGTAAGATTTGGGCAGCTTCATGCGAGACTAACTAACGTCGCAGCTTCGCCCGGCTTTGCAAGCTCCTATCCAGCGATTGCGGCTCGAAAGCTCTTTATACTACATGTCGGTATTATCTTCCCCATCTATTCTTCATCAGTTAACCCGGTTGTCTTCCTTTTCATCCAGTTCAGAAGCGGGCCGCCTTCCATGGCCGCAATCTGAAGCATCAGCTTACTTTCCAACTTCTCACTTTTCCATATCCTCAAGAATTCATTACTTTTCGTCAAACACCACTTCTGCATGAAGCAAGCTCTTTTCTTATCCAAGTCATGTTCTTGCAGTCCACCTACGCAAGACCTCTTCGCCCTCCACCACGCGCCGAAGCCGATCTGGAGAGGCAGGACAGCAAGCAACGCACTTCAGGGAAACGGATCTGTCTGTTTTTCCACACACTAGATTATCATTGCGATCAACGACGCGCTTTCCGCATCCTCTTCCACGAGTGATGCACCATCGAGCACCGGCGAAAACGGCACGACTTCACGAAGCGCCATGCAAATCCCATTGATCAGTACCCGGCAGTAGGAGTATCGGATCACCGCATCGAGAACTCCTACCGTTGCGAACTCTAAGGAATCGGGAAACAAAGTCGCTAGGTTTGGTCTTCAGTCGAAACACGTTCGGCGTAGTTCTGCACTGTCAAGTCCAGCACAGCGCCAAGTTTGGTCAGGTAGAGCTTTTCTGCTAAAGCCAATGCCTGCGTAGCAGCTTCTATGTTATATGGATCGCGCCGGATCTCGCGCACAAGCCGGATGGGACGAGGTATCCGCACCAGTTGCTGCATGACTATCTTGTAAGTCGTGGCAAACGCTCCGCATTCACTGGAGTTTTCAGGAGGCGGAAGGTACCGCCAGGCGGGTGAGTCGAATGCCGAGTCAACTCCATTCAGAACGGCCTCGGTGAACTACACGAATACATCAGGCAATGGAAAGCATTGGGACGGAACGAGACGACGACTCGCTTCGTAAGGAAGACTGGAGTAGTACAACGAGCGATTCATATCATCAGCTCCCTCATCTAAACCCCGAGACAGAAGCAAATTCATCAATCCACGCACATGTGAGATCCATTGCTGGCTCCCCATTCCTAAGAAGGTCTGCGCCACTCCCAGCGTACGAATCATGTCGAGAACTTGGGACTTACCTCGAAGATGAGAAGGAATTTGACTGCAGCCAACGTCTCACTTGACAGCCTCAGCTCTTCATCCCTACCTGTCAGAACACCCTGTAGACTCAGAAGCGCCTTCAAATATAGCCTGCGGGCGGCATCTATGTCTGTGACGGATCCTGTGCGGTGGGCAACACTGCCAGCTACGAAGCATTGCGTTGCGTCATCCAAGGCACAGTTGATCCCAAGTCTTGCAGGCACGAGGGTGATCCATTGTCCCCACAGGAAAGACGAATTCCATCGGATTGGTTTCGTGCCCAGAATCGTGACGAATCGCGAACGCAGGGAGTCCTCTGGGGAAGCTGGTGTTCGGGAAAGATTGATCCGGTCAAACTCTTTGCAACTTGCCGGAGGGCACCACGATTCCTCTTGCACCTCATAATGGAGGGCGTTCTTCTTGCCAACTCGTATGGAGCTGAAAGTGTGGAAGATCCCGTTCCCTTTCTTGGCTTCCTTCACGGATCTGATGCTGAGAATGGTAGTCTTAGCCTGCACGGCGGGTGGAATTGCTGCCAGGCCACCACCCTTTACAACGAATCCAGAGTCCGAATCCGACGAAGAATCCAAATCAACATGTACAACAACCCCGATCTTCTTGGTTCTGGTCCTCGCGTCAATAAACTTCGGCGTCTTGCTGCATCCGTAATGACAAGGCCGATTCTTCTTCATGCATTGCCCGCATTGTGGTCGCCGCTCGTCACACTTCTAAGTTCAGCAGTTGTCTAAACACCTGGGGCTACGGAGCATACATTTACTTTGCGGGAGTATGCATGGACGTTTTGCTGCACGTTCGCAGAATTCAACTTCAACGAGTAATCAGTTTGTCTATCGCATACCAGAAAGGATCTCAGCTGGACCACCATGCAGATTTCGACAGCTTGATGTTCAAGCACGCTCTGACCGCCGTGTCGCTGTTTCTCGGGATGGTGCTTTAGTTAGCCAACCCGATAGTCTAGAGACCAATCAACGGGGTATGAACAGAGAATTATTCGCAATCATAGCTATTGCGGTCCGGTGAGGATCTGCATGGAATTTCGTGCGGCAGATTGCTCATCAAGGAGCGGTGACCCGGGGTCCGAACTATAGGGACACTGAGCAACACCTGGTATGACCGTGACAATTGATCGAGAAGATACTTACTCCTACCTGTCTCATCGAGGACGTCCCCTTACGTATGGGCGCTACCAGCTCAACGCAGCGAAGCGATTGGATTTTTATTGATTCCGATTTATTGAGTGCTTTGCCAATTCTGGCATGACCCAATCCACTGTTTCGCGTAATGAACTGGTGTCATTCGCCAATGAGACAGCCACCCAGCCAGTGCGCCTTTTCTTTCTAATTTTTTATAGACTCTGCCGACCCAGCACCTTTCCTGGCAGCAACGCCGTTGTGATTACGCATCCCAGAGTAACCCCGCCAGCCAGATACAATACGCTGTTGATGTTTTTCCCTCCTTCGCCGCCGGCATACAGATGCTGTGCGATCAGCGGACTCACGATGCCAAACAATCGACCCCAGAAACCAGCCAACCCGCACGCGGTGCCCCTGATCGGGGCTGGGAATGCTTCCGGTGTCCATCCGTACAGGACAGCGTTGAACATGGACTGGAAGAAGTACTCCATGAGGTTGAGGCCGATGTTCGAAGCAGCGGTGTTGATGGTGCTGAAGATGAAGATGGAGATACCCATCAAAGCGGACGAGATGACCATGGTCCATTTGCGGCCAACATGGGGTGTGCGGTAGAGAAGCGCACCAAGGAGGACACCAAGGACACCGGGGAGGTATATGTAGATGTAGGAGCGGTAAGTCCAGCGGAGAGATTTGTGGAGGGCGCCATTCTTGAGTGCGATGATCTGGGGGAGGTAAAAGCCGGCGACTGTGAAGCCCCAGTAATCGCAGACGTATGTAAGCCACTGTGCACATCAGTAATCTAATCCTATTTCAGGTTGAAGGAAACTGACTGTGAGCAGCGTCAACCTTGTCATCTGGAAACTGCTGAACAAGATCTTAAATCGATCGCCCTCCAGCTTGATCTTTTCAGCATATGTCGTCTTGAGCTGCTTCGCGCCTCCGCCCAAGATAGCGCCACCACTATGCAGCGAGCTCCATTCGCTTTCTATGGCTTCCAATTTCTCAAGGGTCAGGTTGCTGGTCCGCCCATTCATCTCCGCAACGTGTTGCATCACCTTTACGGCCTTCTCATCCTGGCCCCGGTATAGCAGGAACTTTGGACTTTCTTGGAATGTAAAGACCACGAAACGCAGGAAGAATACCAAGAGCGTGATAGAGCCGAGCGTATACAGCAAGTATCGCCAGCCCATGTTGCTACCCTTGGTACAACACGGTTGTCCTATGCTAACTGCTTTGCAGCTCGGAAGAGGGTCTCTGTCTACCTCGGAGAAGCTCGGGCTGCAGGAGTACTTTGGGATGAAGCCATAGGCGACTGCGCTGCAGATCACCACGCCGAGCGGTTGGAAGATGCTCAGCAGCGGGAGGAGGTACCGTTTGTTGCTCGGTGTGAACTCCAGCGTAATAGTCGTATCGATCGGGATATTGCCACCAACTCCAAAGCCCACGAACGCAGTCAGGACCAGAATACTGGTGTAAGAGTCCGGTATCGCGAGACACAATCCGAAAACACTGGAGATGAAAACGGTGAGGTTGAACGCCCACTGCCGACCGATGATATCGACCAGGACACCCCAGACGAACGCCCCAGCTGTAAGCCCGGAGCTGAACGCAGTTGAGAGGTTTCCAGTCCTGTCGTCACCAAACCCAAGCTCTTGCTGCATAGGCGAAAGCACAAGACCGAACGCTTGCGCCCATAGCAAATCGATCATGTATCCCAAGCCACACAATGCCCACAGATACCATTGGTATCTTCCCATTCCTAGCTCTTCAATTTCCCGATTGATCAAGAGACACTTCTTCTCATACAACGACGTTGGTTCCTCTCCATCGCCACCTATAACCCGCTCAGGACTCTCCAAATCCTCCACACCCCTCCCCTTCTCTTTATCAGACTCGTCTCTCTGCATAATTCCAAAATCTCTCTCGGCAAAATTAGGTGTCAAATTCACACGACTGCTCTCGGCATGCACGCCGCGGTGTGGGAGTAAAGGTCGCCTTTCAGCCTCAATACCTGACGACATCATTCACGAAAGCTCCCACTAGTCCCTGGAGCCGTCACGCCGTTTACGACAAAAAGAATTGCTCAGGCGGGACAATGACGATTACAGTGGCTTGAAGCCGTTGCAACCAAGTTGCGGCTGTTCATTATATCAAGTACGTCACTGAAAAAGCGCTAGACCCGATGTAGCAGATGCGATTCTGCTATCTCGGGCTTCGGTTGGATGCGCATTTCGAAGTACGGGTGCATGGACGCAGATTACCATGCTAGTTGGAGGGATAGTGGGCCGGGAGGAGGGTTAGCGTAGGTGGTAGGTTCGGGCGTTTGCGGGATACGGCAGGTGATGGGGCCATGGCGTTCGTCATTGTGAAGATGCAAAGGTAATATTTGGGGGATGAATGGCGGGTACGGCGGAAGTGGCCGTAATATGGTGCTTGTTTTAGGTGTTAGGTATTGGAGAGATTATTGAGTGCTGGCGTTATTGGTCGTGGGGATGCATACTTTAAAGGATATCTCGGTGTCAGATTTGAAGGTTCGTAGAGTGGGGCGCTGGTGGGTCTGACATTGCTTAGCCTGACGAATCCAGATACTGCAAATAATAGAGTGCTCTTCCCAGGATGCCATTGAGCAAAGTCCAATCGAATGAAACCATGCGGTACATTAATCGAGAATTCTTCTGATCCGTCCTCGTGGGGTATTCGCGCAAACGATGCCGTGTTCCACCGCCTGATCGTGTCCGTTGACTTCATCTCTGTCTCCATGCAAATGAATGCTCTAGAATAACAAGGCATCACTCAATAACATGCCCAAATCCTGGTCCTATAGCAAGCAGCTAGCCCAATCATATTCACATTTCACTCGTTGGCACTTGAGCATCGCTTTCAAGGGCTTCGTAGCCCTCTCGGTGAAGTATCCATTTCCTGTGGTGGTAAATGCTGTCCATATTTGAGCGTTTGCGGTGCCACTTGATATGATCCATTGTAGGGTACCTCCACCCTTGGCTCCACGGTCTCCAGCTCGGCCTTTGGCTTCTCGGTACCATATGGTGCGTTGGCGTATGGCTGTGTCCGCTTCTTTCTGCGCAAGAAGTAGTACGCGAGAAAACCACAGACAGCGAGGAGTGGGATGCCTAGTCCAACACCAACACCTGCGCCTACAGCAAGTGTTGATTTATCCGACGACTCAGACGGTGTTTGGCTCGGTGTCGATGATGGGCTGGTGGATGTGGATGGCGGCTCTGATGTCGCTGTAGTGCTGCTAGAGGCGACGTTGGTCGAGGCTGTGGTGCTGGCAGGTGTGCTTGTCGGAGTAGGAAGCATTGTGGTCAAGGGTAACGTGGTAACGAAAGTAGCTGGTCCGAGATCGAACAGTGACGTCGAAGCGCAGTCACATCCATTCATGTCATAACAGCAATACTTGTTGCCGCCGCAATTTTCGAGTCCATTTCCTTGGACTGCGATTGTCAGTAACTTGCTCAGAACCGAAAGCTTCGAAGACCGAACGTACATTCATTACAACCAGAGAAACAATTCGTCGTATTCCACGTCTGGTCAGTGCAATCTGACCGATACTGATCGACAAACCCATGGTTTGTTACACCAGGCCCAGGTCTGCAAAGCCCGTTGCTGAGACAGATATCTCCAAGACCACAGCAAGGTCCGTCTTCACTCGAGTCGGGCTGGCACGGCAGCCCGTTCGTCTGATCGCCGTCCACATTAAAGCACGCCTTCGCTGCAGCCGCGGTCTGCATATTGAGGACGGCGAGGATAGCCACAAACAGGCGGCCATTTGCGGACAGGCGAGATCTTAGGCCAGCCATTGCCGCAAGCCAGGATACACAAACACAATATGTCGATGCAACAAGACGCTGATGAACGAAGCAAAATGGAGAAGAGGGAGCAGAGATCAGGCTGCGGCAGCCTTGTGTAATATGGGATTCAGCTTCGGCGCGGAGATTAACGTACAAGCGAAAGGAGTCCTCCCATGACCATTCTCGTGTGGATTATGCGCAAGAGCCGCTTCCATCAATCAAAGCGGAGCAAAGCCTGCGCGTAGCGGGTGTTCTCACAACTCGTGAAGCAGAGCGTTTGGGGGCGGAAAGCCATTGAAATGCATGGTCGGTCCAATCAGGGTCTGAAACGATCCTGACCCTCCATGAAAAATACTAGGCAGACATAAGATGCTAACTGTGAACGGACTCGCCAAGACGATTGTCGCTGTGATTTCGAGGTGCATGGTAGGGGGCGGTATCTGAGGACTCGGGTGTACGAGGCGCTGCGTAGGCGCGCAGCTCCGAGTATTGTCGAATGGGCAGCGTGGTTTGGAGGATTCATATGGTCGAACCGAGAGATTAGGATGACGGGAGACCTGCCTGTTTGCACCAGACACATATATTAAGGGGATGCATCGCCCTCCGCTACGAGGCTGCAAAAAGGCGTCTTGATGCACACATACCTCGACTTCGCAAGGATGCAGAAGTATTGAGAAAGCTTGAGATCAGCGTCAAGTTTATTTTGGGGTACGAGCAAGTAAAGGTCACCCGAAGACACCCTGGGGGGCCTGAAAATTCGTCATGCCGTCGCGGGGTAGATTCAGGTTGCCAGCTCCTGTGTGCGACTTTCCTGGGCGTCGTGAAGGAGCAAAATTCTTAGACTCGCTGCCAGCAGTATCTTGTAGTTCCAGCAATCTTGGATGAGGTTGGGGGATGAAGTGTATTCACAATTGCAATGGTCCACTCAGCGTTCGCTAGTGCCAAGCATTGAGCGCCAAGGCCGGTCTTGGAAAAACTCTGCCCCGGACCAGGATTTTCTTCTGCAGCGGAAAGTTGAACACGATTAAACTATC
The DNA here is from genome assembly GCA_019022785.1 of Pseudomonodictys pantanalensis. Classification (NCBI taxonomy): domain Eukaryota; kingdom Fungi; phylum Ascomycota; class Dothideomycetes; order Pleosporales; family Parabambusicolaceae; genus Pseudomonodictys; species Pseudomonodictys pantanalensis. The sequence goes on from JAFHBV010000024.1 coordinate 54,085, forward strand.
CGCACATCACAACATCTTCTTCCTTATTTTAAAATGGGACCCCGAAGAAAAAGGCAGAGACTCTCTGAAGATGGTGCCGAAGCTGTCACCGCTACAGCTGAGCCAGACCAAACCTCCAATATCCCGCCGAAAGACCATGCCCGCAAACAGCTCTTCGTCCGCTCGCTCGCACCCACCGTAACGACCGAAGATCTCACCGAATACTTTTCCGAAAACTACCCTATCAAACATGCCCTCGTCGTGCTGGACAAGGCGACGAAAGAAAGCAGAGGGTTTGGATTCGTCACTTTTGCCGATGCGGAGGATGCGCAACGGGCCAAGGATGAATTGGACGGCACGGAACTCAAGGGCAAGAAGATACGGATAGATGTTGCGGAGAGCAGACATCGTGAAGCGGACACAGACGCACCAGGGACAACAGGCCTTTCTGCTGCTGCCAGAGCGAAAGCCGCACGGGAGGAGCAGAAGAAGGAAAATCAGACACCGAAGCTGATTGTGCGAAACCTTCCTTGGAGCATCAAGGAGCCAGAGCATCTGCAAAAGCTTTTCTTGAGTTATGGGAAGATCCACTTTGTCAAATTGCCCAAAAAGCCGTCGGGTGAGCTGCGAGGCTTCGGTTTCGTGGCGCTGCGGGGCAAGAAAAATGCGGAGAGGGCAATGACCGAGCTCAATGGCAAGGAAATTGAGGGGAGGCCTATTGCAGTGGATTGGGCCGTAGACAAGGATACATGGAATGAGCAACAAAAAGAGGACAGGGACGAACAGAAGGCCACGCAGGAAGAGGCCGAGCGCTCGGACGATGCCTCATCCTCCGAAGCCTCAAGCTCGGATGACGATGAAGCTGAGAGCGGTGAAGACGAAGATGACGGAGATGACGAAGGCGACAGCAATACAGACTACGAGGACGTGTCTGAGGACGAGGAGGGAGGCGGAGTCCAGCTCGAAGCAGAGAAGCCCAAACGACCCGAATACACGGCCTTCATCCGCAACCTCCCATTCACCGTCGACGATGACAGCCTCTTCGAGCACTTCAAGCAATTTGGTCGCATACGCTTCGCTCGTGTAGTTCTCGATCGCGAAACAGAGAAACCCAAGGGCACAGGATTTGTATGCTTCGCCAACGAGGAGGATTTGATCGATTGTCTGAAGGGCATCCCACGCACCAAGCTACAAAAGACAACGGCAGATAGGAAGGATGGCACAACAATCTCCATTACGCATTCGGTTCTCGAAGACCAAGACGCAGACCCAACAGGCAAATATACCATGGATGGACGAGTATTGCAGATCTCGCGAGCAGTCGACAAGAACGAAGCCACTCGTCTTACCGCGGAAGGCGCCGCATCACGCTTCAACCGCGACAAAGACAAGCGCCGCTTGTATTTGCTTTCTGAGGGGACCATAGACTCCAAGTCTCCTCTCTATCAGCACCTCTCCCCTTCCGAGGTAAAGATGCGCGAAGAAAGTGCGACCCAGCGTCGCCGCCAAATCCAAGAAAACCCATCCCTGCACCTCAGCCTTACCCGCTTGTCTGTTCGCAACATCCCGCGCAGTATAACCAGCAAAGATTTAAAAGCCCTCGCTCGCCAAGCCATCGTCGGCTTTGCGGCAGACGTGAAATCCGGTAAACGTCAGCGCCTCTCCAAGGAAGAGATTTCTCGCGGGGGTGAAGCCATGGTCAACGCAGAAAAAGCCCGTAAGCGCAAAGGCAAGGGCATAGTGAAGCAAGCCAAAGTCGTGTTCGAGACCCCGGCCGGCAGCAAGACCGAGGAGGGCTCGGGTGCCGGTCGGAGCCGCGGCTACGGGTTCATAGAATATTACACGCACAGGTCAGCGCTGATGGGTCTCCGCTATCTCAACGGCCACGCCGTTGATTACCGCGTCAAGGCCGAGCAGCCGAAGAGCAAAAAGGCAGCCAAGGAGGCGCTGCAGGACAAGAAGAAGCGACTCATTGTCGAATTTGCCATCGAGAATGCCAATGTGGTGGCGCGACGGTCCGACCGAGAAACGCAGTCTCGGAATCCTAACGGCAAGGTCGCCGATAAAGAGGTTCCGGAAGGGGAAGAGGGGAGTACGTGTGACGACATCACGGCTCGCGGCAAGAAAAGGAAACGCGACTCATTGAGTAACGGCGCTGGAGGCACCGCTGCGAGTGGGAAATTGGGGCAGGGAAAAGGAAGGGCGAGTAGGGGCCAAGCCTCCGTCACGGGAGCGGGAGGAGAAGCCGATGGAAAGAAGGCTAGGGGCGGTGATGCAAAGCTCGCCCAAAAGATGCGCATCATCCAGAAAAAGCGGATGGCGCGTCGGGCGCGGAAGAAGGGTGCTGCGTGAGCCCTTGTACATATCAAACTATCGCGCACGCGAAAAGCATTTGCTAATCTGTACATGTCGCATGTACTTTCCAGTTGTTGTCAGCTTGGTTCAAAGGCGTTCCGAGAGTTGGTGTCCAGGAAAAGTTGAAAAATGTGAGCAGCCACAGCGAAATGATGCAATCTTACCTAAAGCGTTTCTCAGCCTTCTACATCTCGAACGATTCTTGCAGATCCATACGTAGCAAACAATGAGTCAATTGGCCGGTAGCAAACCCCTATCTCTTGTGCACCGGAGCCCGCCCCACCTTTTGTGCAGTTTTCAAACTCGTGTTGTGTATCGTGTAACATGCGTATATCAATCGTCTCGTGTGCACCCCACGCCTCGGCGGACAAGCACGGCAATGAGCTCCAGAATCTGCAGCCTCTTATGCACGTAAAATTCAAAATGGCATGCTCAAGGTCCACGCGGACTGGATCCGGGTGCTCTGGAAGATCTGAGAACTCATCATCTCGGGGAAGATATCGGAGGTTCCTCTGGCGCTGGATGTCGTGCCACTGGGAGCTCAGGCCGCATTCTCCGTACAGTACTATCAGTGAGACCATGGTCGAGGCTGGCGGACGTCGGATGAGAGTAGATGAAGGATACTTGGGGAATGGAAGTAATGCAGTGCATACATGAGTCCCTATGTCGGTGGATACAGCCTCGATTGTTTATTGGGTGCTTTGAGGGTAGAGGGCATCATATGGACAGTTCAAGAAGCTGCGTGATGGTGTATCGTTGGTGGACTGATACCGCGAGATACAAAGTGAGGTAGCAGATAGGAAAATAGGAAATGTGAGTAACATACGGCTCTGCGACCATGATAGGGATGGGGTGAGCTCCCGTTAGCCTCAAACCATTCTGACAAAAGAAAATCGTCGACATGTGTTCCCGTACCCCGCCTGCATGAAAAGGCAATAGGGGGGTTTTGGTTGTTACGTCGTACTGCCACTGTATGCCGTGGAACGCTCCCTCGAGTCCTCGACAAGGGTCATGCCCTGTTCTCTATCCCGTTAACGTTAGCAGATTATAGTACCAGTTCGAATGTCTCGATGGACGACCGCCAAGGCAGTGTGGGCCAGGACGCAAGGCACTTCACCACCATGCGTGGGATGAATGGCTGGCGAGCTACATCAAGAGTAGCGCCAAGCTGTAGTCAATTGGTGGAGCCCGGAACTTTGGCCATTGACTTCGTGACATCAGCGAGTGCAGTCCTCTCTGGAGCCTCGGGTGAGAACTCTGGTCAAGAGATGTGGGCAGCGGTAACGGACCTGATCCGAGATCCGTGTAGGCTCGGTACACTGCTATGAAAATTTATAACCCACCCTTATTCTTGGTCAGTACCACTACAGTGACCTGTGGTACTTTGAAGCTGTGGTCGAGAGGCGCTGCGGGGAGCAGGGAGGTCATCCGGCTCTGGCAGGCTCCAAATTGAGAATTCCAGCGACACTGTCTGCAGATGTGAAAGCGCATCATCTGTACGGCCAGGCTGTGGGAACGTGATGTATGAGTTGACCAATGTCCATGTTGTGTGTTCCGTTCGTATGCGTCAGGACAGCTTATGATTCGCCGAACGTGCACGCGAGCCGGGATCAAAAAATGTGGCTGCAGAGAAGGCTCGATGAATGCTGTAGATGTGAGAACTCACCATTCTGGACTGTGTGCTCCGCTAAATTGAAAGCTGAGAGCTGAATTATAACCATTGGTCAGTGACCATATGTGGGGCATAGACTGTGATGGTCAAGTCGTGCATGGGAATAGGAACACACAAGGAGTATGTGGGCTGCATTAACCCTCCCAGAAAACGTCGGGTCATCTCCAATTGGTGGGGATGTGAACAGAATCCCGGTCAACGGAAGGCGACCTTCGTGTGCCACTTTCTGGGCATCGAGAGCAAACGACTTGGCTAGCAAGATCGGTGCTTGGTGTGAAGGCCCTAACTCCCAGTATAAGTCCAGACCTACAATGTGGTGATCCAAAAGCCGATACCCAGTGCATTGCTACTGTATGCGATGTTCAGGTCCAGCTGACTGCCAATAGCGCAGTAACTGGCCTCTGTCTAGCTTCGACATTGGGTACAATGCACTGGGGTTCGTAACGCCAAGCCGCCGTGCATGTCCAATCTACCCACTAATGGAGACGTTGCAAGCGCAGAAGTGCTCTTGCATGCATATTTGAAGCATGCATTCGTGTTTGTCGTGCAATGAATCCGGGGGAAACTGTGAGACTGTCCTCAGGAGGAAGTCGCCTTGGGGGTCTGAAAGGGATTCTACGCGCGGCCTCCGCGCTTCATCAAATTTTGCAGAAAACATACCTGCTTCCAGGCCAGGAAACGTGTCGTACCGCATATGGTGCAAAAGTATAAAGAGAGAAGGTCCAGACGATGTAGACCTCAGAGTACCCTCGATCAAATTCTTCTCCTGTCTCACAATCCTTTCTCTTGACACGAACACAAAACCACGCCCTGTGATTACCGCCATTGCTCAAGCCACAGTCAGCGGTCGGCAGGCCGACTTGAATATCGCACTATTATCACCACCATCGGGTAAGCGGGTCGTCCTTCGTATCCTGTGGTCAGTTCTGATGCCGCTCGCCTCGTTAGACAACCGAAGATCCAGCCACTATGTGCTTCTTTGAAAGGATTACTTTCGCTCCATGCGGTCACGAAGAGGACCGCATCATTCAACATTGTCACTTCGCCCGGAACGACCCAGGCCATCAGTGCTTTGGTGCCTGGAACATCAAGCGGAGCTGGACTCAGTACCAGACCGCGTGCGAGAAATGCGTCGAACAGCAACAAGCCGCAAGCCCAAACACGAGTCCGAAGTCCACATGCAGTCTACCTAGCCACTCCGGGGGCATGTGATCCGATTTCGCGCGGCTCTTCCCAAGCCCGGTGATCATGGAAATGGCGCAGATGAAAGTTGCTCACAGCTTGGGAGAATGGAAGATGATCGGCAGTGTGTGTATGCAGGAAGGGCTTTTTCCCGAATCCAACTTGACTAGCATCGTAAGCGAATCGGTTGTTGTACTGCTTTCGATTTCCAGATCTGTAGGTACCTTTGAAGACTTTCCATGCGTTGTGAGCGTGGCATTGGCGGGCTAGCTTCGAAAATCTGTTTTTGTATATAATACCACAAATTATCAGGTAAATTGACTGGAACTTTCAATAGAAACGACCGTGCTGAGAAGCCACCTTCGATGTGTGTGATCCCACAAAGTCTGGTGGGGTAAACCTGGCACTTGCGAGCGCTTCGGACCAGCTCGATAGGACGGACTGGTCGTACGACTTAGGGTGGCGAAATCTCGGGACATCGAGGCAGTATACGACGACGTGGCAATTTTTCAAGCTGCTCAGTCAAGATCATCACAAATTGCTATCATCCTGGGTCCCCCCTCGGGGACCTAGGATGGGATAAGTGCCGAGAAGAATTTCCTATCGTATTCATCGCACCCTAGACGCTGTGCTCCGGAATGAAGATCGAGAACCATCCGAAATTGCATAATTATCTTAGGATGCATCGAGTACATGGCGCTTCCGGTCTCCCTTATATGTCAGTGTCCACGTGAAAGCTGCTCTTCAATCGCTGAGACAACTCATAGCGAGGCACCACTCTCGGATTGAAGTCGGCCGACTATGTTGTAACGCTTGGAGAAGAATGTATGCCAGTCATCCAGCACCTGCTTCTCCTTGTCGGAAAGACAGGAGAAGTCGGGGACGCAGTCCTCCGGTTTAAGAGATGAGAGTCCGAGGGCGCGATTCGGTTCCTTGCCAGCAAAGACTTGGAAGTGAGGCTAATCAGCTTTGTGCCACCCATTTCACTACAGCCGGGTAAGACGCACCAGAATACTGTTTCCCAGGCGCATATGTATCTTTCCCGCTAACGTCAAACACGTCACCCTAGCAACAGTGAGCCTCGCCACTACTCGTTGAACAGTGAACAAGATCGAGGCATACCTTTATCGCTACCAATGTGGGGAAGCCTTCGTTGGTACCTGTCCAGAGTGTGAGGCCGACCATGTCAATAGATTGTTGATGTGAACGGCACTAACCATCGCATTTCGACAGGTACTCCTGTGTGATCACGTCGTCTTTAGGGGGTGCCAGCTCCACTGCCTGTTTAGGAGCGAACCTCTCTTTCTGTTGGCCGGTACTTTCAGACATGGTGGATGTCAAGGTAATGCAGCGACTTTGAGAAGGTTTTGGAAGATGGATGTTGAAGGTACGACGAGAGCGGCCGGACCTCGGTAGGTGGGGTGAAACGCCACAGCACTAGCCACATACGCAGCCATATACGCAGCCACACCTGAAGTTCCCTTTCCCTAGCTCCTTGATTGTCACGACTCAGTTCGATAACGTTCGTGCACGTACGCACGAAGATTCGTTTCAAATTTCTCATCCATACAAGTCTTTCAAATTATGTGAATTACATCCATGGATAGAGAGTATCGAAACAAAGGCTTGCGCCTGTACAGCCATCTCCAGACACAACGGAACGTTTCCTTTCCTCTCCATTTCCAGTAAGTTTCACTGATTAAATCCATCGATACCAATTTAACATGCGTATATTGCATGTACAGTCAAGAGTATGGGTCTGCCCCAAAGGAATATTCCCGACCTCGCATGGATTATACCAGTCCACGGAGGGTATTAGGAAGTTATAGACAGAGACGTATCCGTTCATCACAACCCATTCATGAGTCATACGCCAGGTCGCTGATCCTAAGCCGGCGGATGGATCGGCTTCTTTACCATCAACCTTATCAACGAATGAACGACTTCAGCCGCCGCCAATACCGTGGTCTCGCCTGCGGTATCATATACGGGCGCGACCTCGACTGTTCGATATTCTTAGTCACGTGGATTCCCCAGGTTCCACGACTCTAGTGTACTTACCAACGTCTGCGCCTACTACTTCGATACCAGCAAGGCCATCAAGTATCGACAGCAGCTCGCGTGATGTCCAACCGCCCACCTCAGCAGTGCCAGTCGCTTAGCATCCTGTTAAGGCACCATTTTCACAGCATGCACAACGATAATTTTTGGGTTGTCTTACCTGGGGCAAACGCAGGATCCTACGGGAATCATTTAGGACATGAAGACTACTATGGGACGCGGAGCTCACCAGAACGTCTATGTCGACACTGATATAGACCTTTGAATCACCGACCCTGTCTCGCAATCTCCGGATCACACCAGCGATACCTACTCTGTCGATATCCCTGGCCTTGACTATATCAAAGCCGCATCGAACATCGTTTCGTAGATCACCTTTTGGGCGTACCATTGGCGCTCGGATACCGGCATGGATCGAGGTATTACGGACCAAGCCTTCCTCGTGTGCGAGATGCAAGAAGGTTCCGTGGTTCACTCCGCTAGTGTGCGATTAGCAAGCCACATTATCGCACGCCATGTTGTACGAAGGAACTCACGCATAGTGCGATACACCGCCGCCTTTTCTGAACGTCAGTAATATGTTAGGAGGGAGGACTGTCGACCTACCAAGAACTTTCGGGTCCCATGTATCTGAATTCAGTGCTTTGTCAGTTGACCAGCTGTATATTGGCTGACTGGTCACGGGCAAATAACTTACCAAGGTGACTATCAAAGTGGATAACGCTAACGTCGCCCCAGTGCTGGTGTGTGGACCTCAGAGCCGACAGCGTAGTTGTATGGTCGCCGCCCAACGTAATGATTCGAGGGGTCAAAGATGAGCTTGATTTGGCCGGTCGTCCGGATATGATCTAGATGAAGCTTCAGCATGTGTTATAGATTGTTTAGAGACCCAGCTCAGCCCCGCCTTCAAATGCCTTACCTTGTGAGAAGCATCAAGCTGCTTCAGGGCTACAGTATTATCCTTTGGCGCAAGTTAGCAGGGTGAGACAGTGCCCAGCAGGTAAAATATCCCTTACTAAAAAAGTCAAAGGCGCATCACCGCAGTCAACGATCTTCGCCCAGTCGAGAAAGACATTCTCCCCTACGAACACACAAAACTCAAGTCAGTTTGATTCGTCGCGGTGGTGCGTCGTGGGGTAGCGGCGTGAGTCCAAAACAACCTCGTTTAATCGACGCCTATCTCCGTTGCTGCTTTAACCTCACGGATTAGCGGCTTCCCTGCTGTGCGATGGCACAGTGAGTCACCGCTTTAGTTACGCTTCGTGCTCACTTGTCACTGCGGTCACGCTGCAGTACGACTGCAATACGGCTTTGAGCAACACCACCCGCTTTGCGGGCATAATCGTCGCCATCGTGCTGGGCACCGTACTTACCATTATAGATGTCCCAAGCGGCATCGGCAGAGATACGGCGAGAACCTCTACGGATACCTCCGGGCCCAAACCTAGCGCCCGGTCGAGCAGTAACTGCCTACAATCGAGTCAGCATCATCCACCACCATGGTCATGTCTAGGCACCGAGCTCATTTATGATGCAGGGATATTTTGTGCCAGAATAGTGCATTGTGGAAACCAGTGAAGTTCATCCAGAACGAGTGTCATACTGCCTAAAGCGGTACAACATTGCGCAGATACCGTGATCTTCCTCGGAAACTGCTTGTCTATTCACCAGGGCAGCACGCAGCGTCGGCCCACCGGTTCCCGGCTCGGCTGCAGTATATAATGTGCGACTCCGGCCCGGAGACGAAGTATGCCGGGTACTGACACGGCATGCCATCGGTTTCGCATCTGTGGAGCCTTGACCCGGATGAACGATCCTCGGGACATGAACCCTGTCGTCAAGACATATCAATGCCACAAGTATGGAGTCCCACAACCCATTGTTCCATTGCACGAAAAAGAAAAAAAATATAAACTCACAGTATCAAACGGTGCACCAAGGATGGCAATATCGTACTTTTCGACCTCATGGTCTTCTCCAGCCAAGCAATGTACGTACGGCAAATTGGCATAAGTCGTCAATCCAGCGAAGGCCGAGCCAGTAGTAACATCGATTCCGGTCTGGGCCAACACCAATTGGTCTGCTGCAAAGCCAGATATTGGAGGAAAGGTGATATCTCGTGCCGCCACGAGAAATGGAGGGGTCACAAGAGTGACAATGACGTGGAAAGGAAACATTATTTGCCTCCGAGAACGGGTGTGAGAGATTTCTGTAGCTACAAAATGCTCTTGAAGAGCTTTGTGATCATTACTACGACTTATCATCCAAATTATTCATCACCAGTTGTCAACCAGTGCCTACGGTGACGTTGGCGCTAACAGTGGATGCGGAAAGTGTAGCCGAGGCTCATCACCACTATCGCACCCCGCGATCTTCTTCTTAGACGCGACAATGATCGGGTTCTCTATTCAATAGACGATTCACACGAGTGGACAGCCTTCAGAAATAGAGCATTTGCCCCAAATTTCGCAGAGCGGCTTCTTTTCAGTCCACATACAGGCCTCGAACCACCCGCCTTCAACATACACCTCACCGCCTCAAAATCGTAGCTTTCTCATGTGTGCAGAGTCATCTAATCCCTCTAAAAAAAGAGTAACTGTTCAAGATTGGAGGCCAAAAGCCCCAGAGTTTCTCGCCAAGTAGGATGTCTGCACTGCAAGGTCTGGGCAACCTCAGCCTCGCGGCGGTTGCCCCGCTCTTTCATCATCCTTTACCTTCATGACCATCAAGGACATTCATGCGCGTCCATATGCTGGTCCCCTCAACCCATTCTCGCAGACATGGATTCTTCGCACATCGCCAACTCTATTACGGAAGCCGGAGCGCTAGGTTACGTGGTTGATGAGCACCTATCACGGCGGCCGCTGCCTACGTACGTCGTTCCGGAGCCTACCCTATCCAAGACGACCCAATCTTTCCCAGAAGCTAAAATCACTGGTTACACCTTGAACGAGGGTCTCGTCATAAGACCCATTTCCACAACGGAAGCTGGCGGTTACCGTCAATCTCCACTTTCAACTCTATATTCTCTGCACACAATGCCAGAACATCGCGTGCACGATGTCCTCGCTCTCCTACTTCACATCTTCTTTGAATCGGGCCGTGAAGAGGTCGGCGCCTCTAGGGATAGTAGTGGCATGCTACAATTCTGATCTAGATTAGCTGGAATCCGCTCTCAGAGGATGTCATTTATGTACCCTTATCCACTTTCCATCGCTTCCACCGCGGGCCTATAATAAGAAACAAGCGAATTGCCCCTCAGATTCTGCGACGTTCGTGTCAGCCTGGGCCCAATCGTTGGGGGTTCGAGGTAGAGTACAGATCTCGGTCCAGCAGTCAAACACTCGTATGTTCAGGCTAGCTTCAGTATCTCTAATGCATCTCTATCGACCTTCCAGGTGGCAAAAACCTGGGTCCAAGATTGTGCTCTGAAACACGAGGGATGCACGGCCAAACAGCAAAGCCTCACTCGTCCGCCAACACGTCTGATCGGGATCGATGCCAGCAATGAACTGCATCTCCGCATTTTCTTCCCCCAGCAAGAGGTTCCGTACTTGGCATTCAGCCATTGTTGGGGTGGTTCTGAGCCTTTCACCCTCACGAAAGCGAACCATTACCGACTTACAATTAGTTTTCCAGAGAAATCCCCCCTCCTCTATTCCAAGGCACCATCAAGGTTGCTAGGTACTTAGACATCAACTATATCTATTCCTACAGAGAGCTAAATCAACACGCAGAAAACCACGCTTCTTCTTACCGCGCAGTAGTGGATTCCACGATCCAATAATGGCATGCGTCGATATTTCTATCTGCGCGCAGACCAAAACGTTGGCCTTCAGGGAAAAAAGGTTTGCACCTTTAAGCAATGCGGCATATTCGCCTGTTTCTCAACAGCGCCAATTTCAACCGGACTTGCGTTTCTTCTAGAGCACTACATTTTACCGCCGTGTCTTTTCACGAACAAAATAGTATTCATTCAGCGATTAGATGTCAAACAGGTCCGCCCGCTAGAAGTGAACTGCGTGCCGTTAACGACTTCCACCGAGAATGATGTGTCAAAAGGCCTGATGACGATGTGGTACCCAGATCATTCTGGCTTTTGGAAACGGGTGGGAGACTTCACCCTATCTGTAGTTGACAAAGTCAGTCAGGCCATTTAATACTCGTGGTTAAATGCCACATTACAACAAGAGTTCAGCGTATGATGAGTGTTCATGCCAATAAAATTGATCCATCAAAGCAATTCCGTGGAGGTAGACGAATGAGGCGAAAAAAAGGATGCTACACGCGGTCCACGATCTAGGAGAAAGAGCTCTGCGCAAAGACATGGTATCGTTCGGGAAATCAAGCAGATATGGTACCTGCCTTCGCGACCCGAATGTTGAGGTCAATACCCGTTTGATCTGGTAGCTTCTTCGTCTATTCGCCCTTCTCACAAACACGAGTCACGCGAAAAGTTGAAAAAACACTTCGTCCAAGGCAATCATTTCTATGAGCTTCCAGCAAACATACTTTAGGCGTCAAGCAGAAAATATTTCCATCTATCTTGACAAAGAGATGATCCTGCTTGAGTAGTCGAGCACGTTCACTTCAATTCTTTGAACGGCGTCAAAACGGTCATGCATATATCCACAAGCAAACAAAGTCCGGGTATAAATACGTCTGCTGGAGTACCTTAGATCTTCATCAACAGCGAAAGATTTACATTCAATACCAACCGCTTTCGATACCCAGATCAACAAGATTCACATACTAGACATGGCCTCGGCAGACAATTCCGGCGAGGCTGGTCAGCAGCAGCAGCAGCAGCAGCAAACGGTCCAAGAGTGCGCGAACATCATACGATACAAGGCAGGTGGCAAAACTCACAATCGAATGATTGCACGATCAACCCCAAATCAACGCTTGGTCGAAGTGTTCGGCATCGACAACTCGTTCACGACGACTAAGCCATCGCGACATGGCGAATTCGTAAACCAGACTATCGGGAAGATGCAGAAAGCGATCGCCCTGGACAAGGATGCCGAAGGCAACTGGACACCACTCCGAGATGCAGCAATTGCCGCCTCTACTGAGTATCTCGCGAAGATGGACAGTACAGACACCCTGGTCATCGCTGAACTCACGCAATTCGTCGTCTTGAAAGTCTCCCTGCTCTACCTATTCGACGACGCCAAAGAAGCGATGCAGGGAAACTCCAGCTTTGAGGATATCAAACTCATTGGTCGTCGGATCAACGAGCTTTGGTTAGAATCGAAGGTGGACGACCAGAAACCAGTTTGGGCGAAACAGACGGACTTGCACGCTGCTCTTCAGAACGTTACGACAAAGCCAGAGCCGGCGGGTAAAATGAAAATTCCAGGAGGATGGGAGAGCGATTCGAGCGAAGAAGCCGTATTGGATGCGTTGGATCCACCGAAGAATCCCATGAACCTGCTTCTACCAGCATACGAGACCATGTGGCGTGTCGTGCTGCGATGCTTGCTCGAAGTGAAGTACCGCAACGCCCTGAATTCTGCAGAGTGGAGGTCCATCCTGAAGAACTATCTCACAGCGCTTGCAGATGACAAGCTCAAGTTGCGCAATCCCTTTTGGAAGCCGTCGGACAACATTTGCACCATCGACATCGTCAAAGAGGCTCTTCGTCTATATCCGCCCACACGACGCGTTCAGCGCGACTTCGATGGCGAAAAGATGGCGGCAGATATCGAGCTTTGTCACCGCAACCCAGGTCTGGGACACGACGATCCGCTCGTCTTTCGCCCCGAACGTTGGCTAGAAATTTGTCCCGAGCAGCGTAGCGATGTTATCGCCAAACAAGACGGGAAATCCCAGCGGCAGTTGAAGGGGGCGGAGGAGGAATTGGGGTTCATGCCGTTCGCTTTTGTCTGCACCGCGGACAGTTCAAAAACGAAAGCCTTTGGGATGAAGATGATCGCGCTTTTGGTGGCTGTGCTGTTGGAAAAGCTCGGTGAGAAATGGGAATTGGAGGATGGAGATGCGTTGCCTCATCTTGGTACTGCGTTGGAGTCATCTCGCGAGTCGTACTGTAAACTGAAGTTGAAGAAGTCGGTTGCTTGAGAAGTTGCTGAGAAGATGGGGTGTAGATAGTTGGTGATGGATTAGACGGGCGGAGAGAGGGGCTATGAGAGAGCAGATTAGTCCTGCTGCGCAGGCTATTGTGCTGCCTTGAGAATGTCTTTCTTGCATAAAGGTAGATAGTCAGTATGAATACAAGTACTGGAAACCCATGCTCAAATTCCGCTGTCCCTTATACTAGATGATCTAACCAGAAAAGCTACATCAGAGTAATGATGATAACTCACAAATGTGTACGCTGTACACGGTTGCTGCTTCTCTTGGTTTCTTACGTGCCTTGTAGCTCCACTTCGTAGTGTAAGTTCGAACCAAATGTCTTTCTTTACACTTCGTAGGCCACTCACTGTATTTCATACACCTGTGAGATGTCGTTTTGCCGCTTTCTTGCCTTATTCCCCAGCTGTTCTGAATTGTCGCGTGCTTGTTCCCCGCAGGCACTGACGTCATGCACTATATTGCTTTTCATGACAACGAGCAGCAGCGCAACTCAAATGTACCCAGCGCACGATGCAGATGTCCATATCAGTTGCGAAGAGAACATAGCTGAATAGTGAATGTTTTACAAAAATAAGCTAATCAGATTCCGGCGCACTCATTTGTCTCGGCAAGTGGAGCCGGTGAATAAAGGAATCCGGGGAAGGTGGGTCCGACACGCGTTACATCACGTCTCCGTATTAGAGTGCGGGGAAGCTCCCCGCCCAAATCAGCCCGCTTCAGCTCTCCCAGGTACCTCAACACCATCTCTCCCACTACTCCCACCGTCTTGATCCCCAACCTTCCACAATGTCAGGCGGCTGGTTCGGCCCGTCCGACCACAACACGCCTACGCGTGGGCCAGACATTCAGATCCAAGTCGGCAACCGCGAGCCAAACAACTTCTACCTGCCTAGCTCTAACCGCAGCGGTCCGCCGCCCGGTGTATCCAATGTCGACACTACCCACTCGACAACCCACTTCCAGTCTGCTTCGCTCTTCGATGTAGGCATCCTTAAGGACACCCTCGCGCCGTCCCTGGGTCTGCATTCCGGCCTCGCGGTGATCGCGTGGGGTGCTGCGCGTTACACTGGTCGCGTTGAGGCGAAGGATTGGCTTTGGCCATCTGGCCAGGTCATCAATGCGTGGTGGTCTGCTGTCGGACGACGCCTATATGAAGGTCTTACCTTAACGCAAGCTCTTGGTCGCTTGTCCTGGCATGAGCGACTTATCCTGAGCGGCGTCACGCTTTGGGGTGGACGCCTGTTCTATCGCGTTGCGACGCGCTCGATTGCACGTGGAAAAGATGATCCGCGATACGAAGAAGTCAAGAAGGAGGAAGGCTTTTGGAACAAGTCACTGCTTACTATCTTCCTGCCTGAGGCACTCTTCCAGATGGCGATTGCTCTTCCGTTCACTGCGCCATTCAGACACGAAGGTGCGGTCTTAACGGGTTACCATCCTCTTGTGCAGATGGCTGCAGTCGGACTCTTCTCTACTGGTCTTGCGCTCGAGACTTTGGCAGACTACCAACTCGACAGGTACAAGGCTGAAGGCGGCACTGGCATCCTCAAAGAGGGCGTATGGAGCATCGTCCGCCACCCCAAGTACGTCTCCCTTCTTCCCCATCATCTTCCATCACCATGCTAACGTATAATGCAGCTATCTCGGCGACACCTTCGTACATCTCTCATTCATCGTCCTCCTCTACGGCTCCGACATGCTCGCGCCCATCGAACTCCTTGGCCCGGTCGCCAACTACCTCTTTCTCCGCTTCTACGGTGGCGACAAGGAAAAGGAATCTTACCAGACGAGGCGATACTCGATGTCGCAGCCGGAGAAGATGGCGGAGCTCGAGCAGTTCCGTGAGGATAAGAATGCGTTTTGGCCGGCGACCAAGGAGTTTAGCAATAAGTGGCTGTGGACGGTCGTGGGGATTGGTGGGTTGGGTATTGCGGTTGAAGAGACGCTTAGGTTGTTGCATTAATTGGTAAGCTAATTACGATGAGATGGGATAGGGAAGAGGTGTAGGGGTATTTGGCGTTTGTGGGTATGTCTCGACTTTTCTTTGAGTACATCGAGGTATGATGTGTAGGGTTGTACTCACCTCCTGGAACATCTATCAGAATGCGATTGATTTTGTGAAGCCTGAGCCTGCTATCGTGCCTGTGCTACCCAATTACAGGCCATGGAACGATAGAACCATGCCCACACCTTTTAGTCAACATATTCCTGACGCGCAGTTCATGTGTCCTACCCGAATCTCAATCTAGGTCGCTTCTTATCCACCAAGACGCGTGTGGGAAATCTTCCACTTTCATTATCAAAACTCCATCACCCAACAACCACTTCCAAATCAACATAACCCCTTCATCCTCTCCCGCGGCCCTCCCCAGCATAAAACTCCACCAGCCTCCTCTCCGGCGCGTAATATCCCTGCTGCGGCTCACTCCACCCACCCCTCTCCCTGTCCTTCATCTCCTTGACAAAAAGATCATATCTCGTCCCCTGCCCCCGCCTCAACCTCTCCCTCTTTCCATTCTCGTTCCCCTCTCGAAAGACACTCGTCTCCCCGCTTCCATCTGTTCTTTCTTCCCCGCCATCTTCTCTCCTTCCACCTCCAGCGTGTCTCGAGCGTAGCTCCGCGTGCGAAGCAGCACCCCTTACTCTCCCCGTCACGGGATCCCTCCCCAACACCTGCCGCGCCTCAGCTAAATAGTCATGGCTCTCTCGCGGACTCGCGGGTCTCGTACGCGCTGCTGCTGCTGAGCGCCGGAATGTGGACTCAGTTGTGGTGGTTGGGAAGATGGGCGTAGATTTGTTGGCTGCGTGGTTGGGATTGCTGTATGGGTTCTGCTTTCTGGCAGGTATGAAGAGTTTCGTAAGGAAGGACGGCATGGTTGCGGGGCTGGTGCGGAAGGGGAGTTGGTTGGGAAGAGTGCTGAGGAGAGGGGTGAGCTTGCTGGGAGCTGGGTGGAGAGCTTCCAGTCGAAAACTGTCGCCGTTGATTGGATACGAAGAGAGGCGCAAATGTGCCTTGCGATCTGAGTGGCGTTCAAAAGCTCTTCGGATATATATGGAGTTGCGATGCGGTGATCGTCACAACTCCTTCCCGGGTACTTGTTCTTCAGCTATTCACCTCGGCTGTGTGCTCGATGCCACCGTCTCTTTCTGGCGTGGTACACTGGGTCCACCTTCGCAGTCTCTCCTGCCTTCTGTCCGTATGACCGCCTCTTGTAATACCTGAGACGCTTGCACAAGGTACCACCACGGTAACCGCACGGTACACGGCCGGAGAGTGCCAAATTCGCCGTGACCTCTAGCTATCTCTTTCTGAAGTAACGCGCGACCAAGCTATTCCTGAGCGACAACGGCACGGCGAGACTGATATTTTTAGGTTGACGAAGAGGCCTAGACTCTTGTTAGGGGGTCAAAACGGAAGGATCACGCTAACCAGACGGAGACATGGATCAAGGCAGGAAATAATAGTCCGAAGCGAGAGAACATCACAAAATCATATCATACCCATGAATACGGACGAGTTGCGAAAGATTTCAAGGTATTATTCGCACACAGACGCACTACCCGTACCATCCATCCCTGCGACATCAAGTCGCTCGCTGCCATCCTTTCCCCAGCCAGGCGCTCCCAGCATGCAATAGCACGGCGGAAGCTGCACCCCGAGGTAGGACAAAAAGGAATAAGAAGGCAACCTCGAACGCGCATTTGTACAAGCACGTTGTTGCCAGAGATATAAAAAATGACACGGTGACCTGTTGTCAAGTGTCCTCTAAAGGTGACCCTGCGTACCGAAAAAGAGTGGTACAGAGCCTGAGAAAGCTATACCCGCTGATCAAGAGAAGAGGGGGATGGAAACATGTTGCAAAAGTACAATTGGGGAGCCAAAACCATAGCACGCCGAGAACTGTCCGTCTCCTGAGAAAGCGGAACAGAGCTTGTCGATAACGACTGGTGCAGCTAAAGCGAGGTTTGCGATGAGCTGATGAGAGGGAGAAGCCAGCCCTCGCGCGCACGGGTTTGGTGTTCCGTTATGCATGCGAAACTGGCTCTTTAATGGACAGGAGCCGCAGGCGTCGCCCTCCTCGTCCAGGAGTTGCCATTCGTGGGTGGAGTAGAACGGTTGCCGTTGCCCCATCCGCCAACACTCGAGGTGCGTGGTGAGCTACTGGAGCTGGATCCTTGCCCTTGATAGCCCGATGGCTTGCGACTGTTGCGCGGATTCGGAGTACTCGAAGGTGTTCCATTCGAAGGGCTGTTCCGCTTTGGCTTGTTCTGCCATGGACCTTTGCTGGCCCTTCGCCTCAACGGGATGGTTTTGGTAACCGTTTCTTGCATTCTACCCAACTTGACGGGAACGTCAATAGTGTCGCCAGTGTGCTTGTGGAACTCAATTTCGTATGCGCGGCGCGTCCAGATGTCCAGATGATTGCGATACATCTTCGAGTTCTGTCGAGGCGTCGGCGGGAAGTCCACTGGCGGCTCATTAGCCGCGAGATGGGGAGCCTTGGACAACTTGACAATGGGCAGAGAGCCGAATTCTCGATCGTCGAGAAGCGCTTCCTCGGCGGTGATTCGAGATGTGACTTCACCGCTATTGTCATCGGCGAATGCTCTTCTACCGGCTATAGCAGGCAGGGAAACAGTTGCCGACCCAAGATTCTGACGCACCTCAAGAGGCGCCTTGGACGAAGCAGCTATTGCCCATGTCGCTGGTCTTGCGCTCGGGGCTGGTTGTGGAGGAGGCTGGACTTTGGAAACCTGAGGTTGTCCCTTGGGTTGTACGTGAAGGAGACTGTTGAACCTTGCCTGCCACTCTTGGGTGCGCGCAAGCGGCTGTGCTCTAAGCCCGAATGGTGTACGAGACGGCATGCTCACTGGAGCTTCTGCAGGTGCCGCAGGATCGTTGGCTGCAGGCGGCAACTTCACGCGTGGCGATGGCTTCGGCATCTTGACGACAGGATGGTGGGAGTCGCCTGCAAACACGGGGTGAGACTGTGTTTCCGGTGGTGGAGGCGACTCATCCTTGCCTGCTGACTGTAATGGTAAAGAGGCCGCTTCCGGTGCCCTTGGGAAGAACCGCGATGGGCGTCCAGCAAGAGTGGCCGGCGGTGGGTGAGGGCCCTGTGAGATTGCATGTGGCGGTGAAGGCCCCTCGTGCGTGCCTTTGTCCACTTCATCCTTCCGATGCACATCCGCCACTCCAGCGGCCGGCACGCTCTTTACATCAACACCACCAATCCTGCTATGCAGCGTTGTCTGCGCTTTACCCGATTGATCCTTGTATGTTTCTCGAATCTCGGGTCGGAAGTCACCTCCAAGTCGCTCCAGATCCTGCAGAGTCTTTGCGGCCACTTCTTGATCGTCGCGACGAATATGGGCGTGGAAGTTGCCCCAGCCTTTATCTGCAGGTGGAGCGATAGGGCCAGGTCCCTGCGCGACGTTTGCTTGAGCGGGCCCGGTGGCCGGTTGCGAGTACATGTTCGAGCGCGCAAACTGCTGGCTAGGCCCTACTGGGGGTTGCGCAGCCGTAGGTTTCAGAGACACATTCACGCCAATTGGAGCTGAACCAGCTTGTGGTGCCGGCGGGATTTGCTGGACACCCGGTCGCGGTTGGCTGCGATATCCCGAATCGAATGTACCGTTTCCGAGAGATCGTTCTTTCGCTTGAGGCGGACCCCAAACATCCGATGTCCACTGCCTTGGCTGAGGCTGTTGAGATAGTGAGTTTGACCAAGACGCTGGCGTATGTTGAGCAGGCTTGAGTCCTGAAGCAACCGAGACGTCCGGCTGTGACGAATTTTGAGGTAATTCTGTTTGTTGTGCCGGCCTCTCGGTAAGGGTCGTAGGTGGTCCGTGAGTGAGTGAATGTGAAGGTTTCGGCGCAATCTCGGCTGTTGCCTTGACAGGTGAAGGACTGGGCTTTGGTCCAGTGGGCTTCGGCGTAACCGTGTCAGAGAGGAAGGCTTTCTTCACAGGCTGAGGTTGATGAACCTTCATCATACCGTACTGAGCGACCTCTCCCTCAGATGTTGGTACTGGTGGCTTGGGCGGAGATTGCACTGGTGCGACTGGGACCGCCTTCTCCTTCGATGGAGACTTCTCAGCAGTGACCGGCGGTGTCTGTGACGGCGACGGCTTTGGCTCATCCTTGAATCCTAGGGCCTCCATCTTTTTCCGTAGACGTTCCTTCCGTTCGGCCTCTTCCCTCGCTTCTTGCTCCTTTTCCTTCAACTTTCTGAGCTTTATAGCGTCCAAATTACCATGCATAAGTCGCTGCTGCACCTCCACTAGCTCGGTCATCGGAGCCGAACCACCAGGGGTGGTGACTACTTCTTGGTTCCCAGCTGAAGCCACAGACCCAAATGGTGAAGCCGGTTGCACTTGTGACATGTTCGGTGACGGCTTTGGGGGAAGAGACGCAAGGTGCTGGTCTGGCGTGGGTCCTTTGACTGGCAAGACATGACGAGGAGTTCCTGGGGAAGGAGCTTCGATCCCGTTGATAGATTGCGAATCGCGTCGTTGTATGTTCATCGGCATAGGCGCGAAGTCAGGTAGCCTTCGGTCAAATGACATGCGTCGCCCACTGCCGCCGCTAACGTTTGATGAGTTCCTCCTACGGCCCCATGCTGGTACGTCTGCGCTTGTCCGTGATGTCTGAAATGCCGCTGAAGGCTCGGCAGGTCCATCTTGCATCGGGCGTTGGAGAACCGAGGGTTGCTGTCGGAAACTGTTGTCCCGTGTAGAACCTCGTCGCATTTCACCGACAGGTTCATAACGCCCGCTATGTGAATTGAACAACTCGCGATTGCCGCGGTCATCACGCCATGAGCGATTGAAGTCATCAGGAGCAATCTCTTTGGCGAGGGGTCCAGGGGGCAGCATAGTATCATGGCCATGCGATTCACGACGAGAGAATCGAGGGGGCGGTTGTGATGGAGGATTGATTTGCACCGGCGAGACCTTGTCTACGGGTGGCAGGGTCGCCCACGGAGATTTGACAGGAGCAGAAGGCGACGGTTTCGCTACTAAAGTCGGTCTATCTGTTGCTTTGGATGCGTTCAATTGCGTGTGGGCCCCTGGCTTCAAGATCGTTTTTGCACTGCCTGTCAGGCTTGGTTTGGCGCCGGATGCAGGCGGGGCGACTGGTCTAGCAGATGGAACTTCCTTTTGCGGTAGGGGCTTCGCTTCTTCTGGTGGCGGCGGCGGCGGCTTGTTCTCTATTGCGGTAACGGTTGACTTCGTGCCGTCCATCCACTGGACCGTGTCGGGTGCCCAATCATCCTCGTCGTCGTCGATGTCTGCCCATTTCGCTTCTTTGCTGTCTTCATCCGCTTGTAAACGGGTCGCGAGATGGATGCCGTATTGCTGTTTCAGCTCTTCGTCGGTGAACTGCTTGGGTGGTGGAGGTGGGATAGGCTGATTCTTATTCCAAACTTTGCTCGCATCAGGCCCCGAACCAGCTCCATTCATGCCACCCAAAGCGCGAGGCACATTGCTGCCAGATTTCGCAACCAGACGTGGCCGTGCCGTGAGTTGAGCCGAAGCGTTTATTTGTCCTCCAGCTGCAGGTTTCTCCCCGGAGCGAGGAGCCGGGGCAGATACAGCGGACTTGGCCATGAAGTTCTTCGTGACGGAGACAGACTTGAACGAGGTTGGCTTCTTGACTGAATTCGTACGCACATGGCCACCGGGCCTCTTAGCCTGGTCAGCATCGCCTGGACGACTGGTGTCTGAATCCGATCCACCACTTGTATCTGCAACCGCATTCTCATCTGCGTGGCCGTTGACCAGGTGTTCAATGTTGTCCTTCGAAGTCGCGTCAGAGGTGTCCATAGTAGACGCAGGTACCTGGGGCCGTTAGTATCATTATATAGGCGATTCGTATTTGTCACGCGGACTCACAACATCCCCATCCGCCTTGGCCAAGGGTCGCGGGGATCCAGCGGAGGCTACATCAGGGGTGGCAGCACTCGTCGCTGCAGGCAGGTCGTTCGCAGGTTTGGGGT
The DNA here is from genome assembly GCA_019022785.1 of Pseudomonodictys pantanalensis. NCBI lineage: Eukaryota > Fungi > Ascomycota > Dothideomycetes > Pleosporales > Parabambusicolaceae > Pseudomonodictys > Pseudomonodictys pantanalensis. Next base: position 75,433 of record JAFHBV010000024.1, read on the forward strand.
CGATGGTCGCGGTGCCCGAGGGCGTGGTGCCGTTGCCGGCAGGGGTGTTGGTAGTTGACGCAGTGTCGTCGATGGGCGAGGGGCCGCCCATCGACTGTGCTTCCTTTACCACATCGTTGGTGATCTGCTCTGCCATAACAGTTTTCGAGTCTGTCGGGGCGGCGGAGGACGCATGGTCAGAACGGGGTTCTTTATCGGGAGAAGAAGGCATGAGCGGCGGGCGCGGCCAGGGCCGACACGTCGACCATGTATCGCGCGCACCGGCTGGGTAAAGCGGAAATATATTCACCTAGTGTCAGATGCTACAGACCGCCACGAATGGAGAGAGGGCGCTCCCGAAGAAGCGTCGACTGCGTGGTCCGGAGGCTTGCGCGGCGGGAGACGGAGGATCGGCTGCGTGCTGTCGCTCGCGGTGCGGTCGCTGCAAATGGGCGCGGGAGCAACGAGCTCTTCAGGAGAGTGGCGGGGTCTATCCGGGAGACGGTAGAGGAAAGAGAAGGCCTTGTGTCGGTGGCCGCGGTGTTGTTGTGGATGAGGCGTTGGGCGACGGATGAAGCGTTTAGGTGGAAGCTCGTGCTTGGCATCTGCTTTGGTCTTGGCAGCTGGCGATGTTTCTTTATGCTGGCAGGGCGACGCACGTCACTGCGCATCTGGTTCTACATTCACTCTAGCGGCCTGGTAGATGCTGGTTCGAGTCATAGTCCGAGTACGGTGAATGGATTCGGGCATCGTTGCTGGTAGACCCTGGGCAAATCATGTGAAGCTTTCCACCGCCAAAAGCATTGAGCAAGAGCTACGCGTGTCACGAGATCCACTTTATGGCGTTTGCGGGAGGACCGCTCTTTCTGCAGAGCCAGGTGATCCTATCGCAGGCGCCAGGTCACGGTTGTGTAGGCCGCAATTTCCCGTATGCCTCCCATCAACTGGTTGACTAAATCACAACGTGGTCGCATTGGAGAGACCGCCGGAACGCACTGGCCAGAACTTGGATTGAAATCTGCTACACTCTATATTTACACACGCCCGTCCTCCAGCCCAGAAGCGCGATTGCTAGGAGTCATGATCCGTCTAGTGGTGCACGTTATTCTTGTGGTGACCTGGCACAGTATGAGTCAAAGCGCTTCCAGCGGGGATTCGTGTAACCTACGCAGATGGAAGTAGTAGTTCTGTGCGTATCCGAGCGCAATAAGGGCGCCGATGACATGGACAAGGGCTGCCATCCACAGTCAGCATTTCCCGTCTTCTCGTTCTTCTAAAGGCATGCTCCGCATCCAACGGGTACGTACGCATCGCAGAGGCGTTCTTGCCAAAGTACCGTGCCTGGTATCGTCCGAGGAGACCCTTCGCCTGCGGCTCCGGGGCCGGACCCCTAGGCAGCTTCTCGTAAAAGCTCACAACCTTTTGCATGCGGACAGCATTCGGGGATGCGCCGATGGCCTTTTGACAATGTCAGCTTGTATTCCAGCATTTCCTAACAGCCTAATATCGTGATTGATGGGTGTAGCGGTCGATGCCGAAAAGGTTTGCGGTGAACCGGAAGAGGCTCGAATAAGGGCTTGGAGGGCGTTCGGCTCATCGAAAGGGGACTCGTAGGGATCTTACATTGGGAGAGGCAACCTATAGCCAATTGTTAGTACTCCAGGATTCCTTTCGGGAGTGCGCATCGTTCGTACCTTTGGGGGAATGAGGGTCGAGAGACCGCGCTTAATGACGAAGCTCATCGTGACGGCTGCCATCCAATTAGCATCAATTGCCTTCTCTAGAAGTACTTGGACCCATAGGGCAACTCACGTAGACGAGTAAGATGGAGTGAGTGGGGAGGTCGGTCGTGCAGAGTTAATGGAGGTTGTTCGCGAAGGAAAGCTACGACTGGGACGGAGGCTTGGCGCCGCCGCCGCCGCCGAACCGACATCACAGCTCCTCCACCACGACAGTCCCTCAAGCTTCCACAACCCACACATCATGTCGGCGCTACCCAGGTCAATTGGCTCCAGGCTGCTTCTGGCCGGCGCCCGCCCGTCTGCCACCAGAGCCATCGCCCCAAAATACCGCACATACGCCGCCGAACAGCCCAAGACCGCACCCTCATCGACCGAAGCACCCCGAAAGGCCAGCTCAGAAGAGGCACCCGCCGTAAAGCTCACCGAATCGACCCAGATCCGCCAGGAGGGCGCCAGCGAGGGAACTGTGAGGCATAACCCGGACTACAATGTTGCAGTCGACTACCGGACCTCGTATGTCCTGAGAGAAGCCAAGCATTACGACGATATTCTGACCCTTGCTGCAGCAACTTCTCGCCGATTCCCAAGCGTGTCATGGATGGCAGCGAGCCTGGAGACTCAGTAGCTGCTGCCGTCCTCTCAGGCGCACCAGTCGACCTACAGGCACGAACCGTTCGGTACGTCATGCTGCAACATACACACCACCCAGCAATATAGCAGCCCATGAGAGCATTACTGACGTTCTCTAGCATCTACCGCCCGACCAAACCCGCCACCCAATCCGGCGACTGGCACTCGCACCACTGGCTCATGGACTGGGACCCGCTACCCAAGGGATACCGATGGGAGAATCCCTTGATGGGCTGGCAGTCATCCGCTGACTTCATGAACGGCCACCGCATCCAATTCAAATCCAAGGAGGATGCCATCAACTTCGCAAACAAGCAGGGATACGAGTACTTTGTGCAGGAGCCGAATGAGCGCAAGTTCGTGCCAAAGGCGTATGCGAATAATTTCACGCACAGCCCGGGGCCCCTGAAGATTGTGAGAACAAAGTAGATGAGGCTGCGGACTTGTGGGGTCGAAATGGATGGCGGAGATGCCGTTTGTATATAAGACGGATGCGAAGAATTGCTTAAGATTTCGAGCTAAAATGCCTAGAGCCATGCGATGTTTGTTCCGTGCAAATTTCTCGAGGGAGCGTTTGTCCTGCAGTAATTCTTGCACATGACTACATCGATAATACGTATACCGTTGGTTGCGCCGCCTAGATTATCGCATCGCGCAGCGACCTCGACCATAATGCCAATGGCATATCACAAAGACACTAGACCCACGGATGCGGCTTACAATCACATGCACTTAGGATAGCTAAAGTCGGATTACACATAGGGAGTCTACCACATTCCGCCAATGGAACAACAAGTTTGAACCATATACAGTTTATTTGGGTATCAAATCCGCCTCTCCGGTATATATACACACGTTGTATCTCTTAAGCCCCTCTAGAACCTCTACCCATGGCGAATCACCTCCATCCCAAGTCCCTTCTCAACCAGTCCAGAACTGACACTTCTAGCACCTTCATTCGTGTCGGGCAGTAGCACATTGCCTACACATCAGCTATAAACGACGCCGCGTAAACGCCAAACGATGCATCAATTAAACCATGCAAATGCAATATCGTAACAACCAAAAAAAAAATCCAAATAAACCTGTGTGGTCGCGCAGAACAGAACGTCTGACAATCACACGCCTGCCGGAAGCAGTTGCTTGACGACGGGATAAAAGTGATCGGCGAAGAACTTGTCCCCGACAGCGTTGGGGTGCTCGCCCTCTTTGGTCATGGTAGCCGTGTCGAAGCCGGTGAACATGTCGACAAGCACAACGGGGGACTGCCCCTGGTTGGCGCGCGTGGCCCAGCTGTTCATGGCGTTGTTGTAGTCGATGATCTTTTGCGACACGTCGGCGCCGAAAAGCTTGGGGTCGATGGGGATCAGCTTGGAGACCTGGGATGCGGTAAGTACTTGCTGGATATGTGACGGCAGTGAGAGGACTTACAATGATCTTCATGTTCGCATTGCTCTTCCTCATCGCGGCGACCTCGGTGTCATATGCCTTCATCACATCGTCGGCACTGATGCGGGCAATGGCATCGTTGGTGCCGACGTGCATGATGACCATGTCTGGCTTCGTGTTTGCAAGCCAGCCTGTCAGGTTGCCGTTCTTAGCAAAGTCAGTAACACGGGCACCAGAGTGGCCTTCGTTGTCCATGTCGTAGTTCTTGATATCGCATGTTGTCGGTCCGGATTCTGAGCCGACAAAGTCGATATTGGTGTGGCCGTTGGTCTGGAGCTGTTGCCATAGCATGGAGCGCCAACAGGTCTATGGTGAGGTCAGTATCGTTCCACTGGCATTAAATGGCGGTTTTGGGTTTCTCATCGCATAGCTTGGATTAGAAATAAGGGTAGAGTAGTGACGTGGTATGATGATGTGTTGGTACGCTTGCGTAAGGGCTGACATGGGAACCGAGTCGAGCTGTTGCTCATCGGCTTCTGTGGGGCCGGGTACCAGAGATAGGACGTGTTGAGGGAGGTTCCGCTTTTACAAGAAAAGAGATAACAATTGAGGAAAGAGAACTTGGCACGTACCGTCTCAACAATTGATGCGCCAAACGGCATGATCTTGAACTTCGTAGCAGCCGCGTCCTCTCGCCTTAGTAATGACTGAAGAGGAAGGGCTACTGTTGTGCTGATGAGACCAAAGATGGCCACGAATGAATTGAATTTGACCATGTTGAAGTGTGGGTCGTGTCTTAGGAGTTCGTTTCGATGGTGGGTGAAGACGTAGATGCGGAACCCGTAGTAATAATCCCTTGCCGGGAATGTGAAAGGAGTCCGGTAACTCGACTTTGAGTTCTGCGTAACAGTGGAGTCTGGACGGGATCGTGCAGCGGGTGTGTTTGTTCGTTGGTTTGGGGGCAACGGGATATATAATGTTCGCCGATATGCAAATAGAGCAGGGCTATTTGGGGGACGCTACGACAGTCGGTCAAAGTCGCAAGCTGAGAAGAGGTACGAAGGTTCTCGGTGACTCTACCCTAGCATCAATGGAGCAGATAGTAATATATATATGCAAGTATGCCCTGTAGGACTAGCAAAACAAATGGCCAAGGAAACGACGGGAAGCGGAGCAGTAAAGGCGCGCGTGCAGGACAAAAAAGGGACCACATGCACTCCATATGGGTAGCGTCTGTACAAACTGGTCCGGCGACCCTGGGAAGTCCCACATCGCGCGAACGGTAAGCCTTGCAAATGGTCTGGATCAGGGCAGGCTGGTGCTGGCAACATTTTGGGCTCGGGCTGTGCTGGTAAGAGCAGCCAGCGCTTCCACCGCGGCTCTTCCTGAAGGATCATGATGAGGCTCATCGCTCGAAACCTCGCTGAAGTAAGAATACACCTATTCTCACTCGCTGGTGATGAGTCGGGGACCCGGGTTGTCGCGCGACACATCCAAGCGCTTCTAGATGGTTTGCAAATTTCTCGGAAGTCAAAACAGATTGACGGCATATGGAAGTTTCGGCTGCAGGGCGCTGTTTGGACCTGGGGGTTCGCGTTTAGCGAGCGTGCTTTGGGATAGTTCCCCGCTGTCGATCGCACTTTTGCCGGAGCAGAGGAAACTGCCAGTGGCTGGCTGGTGATCATGAGATGTCGGAAAGAGCTCTTGATAGTTGATGAAGACGAGGGCCTAGAGCGTCCACATGAAGCTATTCAGATGGTGATGATGCGTTTGGGAACAGTGGCCTTCCACGTGCTCTAGGTTTCGATATTGCATGCATCGCAGCTTCCCGAATCGTCCATATCCTTATACGGCTTCGAAGGGCATTTACCGGGCGCATTCAATGTAGATGCACAACTCATACCTGGCTTTGTGAAATGACCTGGCCGCATGCTCCAAAATGCCCATACGCTGCGTCCATGGCAATCTCGCGCGACCCATGACCCATCTCTTGACGTCTGCAACTCCAAGCGCTGCGCCAGAAATGTCCCAGACGTGCGAAACCATCATTTCCTTTTCCTGCGTCAGGACTGTTGACTGTGGCACACCCGCCCACGCCTGCCACCGTGCCTAAGAACAGCAGCAACGGCGGCTGGGGTCATCTCGCTCTAGGGCTGAGTAATGTCAAAAGCCCTGCGTGTTAGCACTAGCAGTCGTGCGAGCCTGCGCTGATGGGCGTCGTTGGATACGTACGAAAAGAGCCGCCACCACGTCAAAACTGCAAGAGGAAAGGAAGCGACGAGCCGTTGCATCGTCGTTATGGGGCCATGGAAGCAAATCTGAAGCAGATACGAAGTTGTTAGGATCTAGAAGCAATTTTTGGAAGGGGTGGTGGTCAAAACAAGCTTGGTGTAGGGTCTCGGAAGCCGATCGCCTCCTATTTCGAGCAGTTAGTCGAGGTGCCATGCAGCTGCGCCTCGAAACGCCCCGAACGAAGGCTTCAGGATCAAGCCGTAAGCAAGGCGATATTTTGTCGCTATGCCGAGCGCTTCCGAGGAAATGTTTTTCGGGCCGCAAACGGCTGCTTGTCGGTGTAATTTGCGAGAGAACGAAGGCTGTTGCGAGAATCTGCTGTTTTTGGACACGATGTGATGAAGACGGAAGGGGTCCGGAGTAGCGCGGCTCTATTTCACGCGCCTACTTCGAAGCTTTAGCGAAGGCTTAGGGTGGAGCACGCCTCTGACGTGCTGCGTGAGGACCATCGCGGAACCCAAAACACTTTCTGAGTGTGAACGACAGACTTGCGGCGTTTCGATATACAAAGGATGTTCCTGGTCGCAAACTTTGATTCTTCATTCCAACGTTCCACCTATGCCGTCACTGCCTGGATTTTGCGACCCAAGCGTCCTCAACAACGAGCGTATTTTCGTGATGTCAATCATCACGTTCTGACGTTCAGGTCCCCTCCAACTTAGCATGGCAGGTATAGTAAGAATGAGCGGATGATTTTCATTGACGACAGCAGTCTTACTCCGTCTCCTCATGTATAGGGCACTGAGATCATCGCCTAACAGCCGCAAGAAACTTTTGGCCTTCCGCTGAATATCCACCATATCCTTGCACATCACCACCACCAATCATATGAACAGTCCCCTAACATGCCCGCGATTCCCTTTCACGTTGTCGATAGTCGGCAGCAGCGTCATCTGGAAGGAAGTTGATTTGAAAGGAACGGTGATGTGAATAGGCCTTTGTTTCTGCGTTCGCTCAACATAGCGGGGAGATGTTCGAGGGCTCGTGGAAACAGGTATGTCTGTAGTTTTCATTAGATCTCGCCACTTGAATAGGCGGAAGTCACTTGCCAGAGTAGAGCAACTTCCACTCGATGTCCCCTAGCTAGTACTGCGTTCCGAAGAGCGGTCCCTCGAACGCATGATCCGAAGCCATAGTGCCAAGAACAGAGTCGACGTCTTCATCATTGGTACGATTAACACCACCCCATTGAGCATCATGCACCATGTGGCCATTGAGGGCATGCTCCGGATCGAAGACCGAGATTTGGGTATTCGTGAATACTTCGTCGGGAAAGTGGTTCTCCTTGTCATCGTGGAACTCTCCCGGTGGGGCTGGTGGGGATGCTTCGGAGGCAAGCTGAGCGAGGAGAGGCTCCTCATATATCCCGGATCCATCGAAGTGGTTCTGGCTCTCCCGAGTCCGGGTTCGGGATACCGAAGCCGCCGGTGAGCGGGGGCTCCTTGCAATGGTCATCAAAGGGCTACTAGGACCGTAGCGACCGAAGGAAGGAGGAGGTGACATAGTTTCCTCGGCCAACGCGGCTGCGGCTGCGACTGCGACTGTTAGCAAGAGCAATTCCAGGTCAGCGGGCGCTGGCAAACGCCTGGTGCTGATCTGAAAAAGCCCATCGTGCCTGAGCCTACTTCTCTCGGCAGAGGAAGCAAGTCTCCCAGAAAGTTGATCACGCAAGAAATGAAAAATGATCTTACCTTCGCTTTCAAGTAACTCTCGCCTCTTCTCGGCAGCTTTGATCGCGGACATAGTGGCGCGACGGTCTATGAGATCGCCATCGTCACTGTCGCTGTCACTGTCGTCCTCGCTTGACTCCTCCTGGTCTTCAACTACAACAACTCGGTCGCTCGACAGTAGCTCCCGCATCTCCTCAGTGGTTTTGATCGTAGCCATGGCGGCGCGATGGTCTATGAGATTGCCATCGTCACGGTTGATGTCACCGTGGTCGTCCTCACTCGACTCTTGTTCGGCTTCACTAACAGCAACCCGATCACTCGACACCATGGCGTTCAACTGACTGTCCTGGGGATGAATCTTCATGTTATACAGTGGAGTACCGGTGGTTGCTCGAGTCGAACGACGGGTCGAACGACGGGTGAGCCGCGCTGATGTACGGCGAGGCTTCTCCTCTTTATCATCGTCGGCGGCGGCGGAGTTGCCCCGGTCAGTAGCCTCGCTGTCATCAGTCGAATCTTCATCCTCGTACATCGACTTCCGCTTCGCAGCACGAGCCGGCTGAAGGAAGTCATCCATCGGATGGTACTTCTGGTCGTAACAGAGCTCGCTCCTCTTCGCGCCATTGGCCTGACTTCGGGTCCTGCAGGAGGACGTTGGCTCGGGGCTATCCTCCACCGTGGACAGCGCCTCGACATTCTCCGAAACAGACATGTCGATGATGTTGTTCACATCTAGTCCTGCGAGAAGACCTGATCGTTTCTTTTTCTTTGCAACAAATGGCTGGTCTGATTAGCAAGAGGCCACAGTTAAGACGCGAGGAACTCACCGTGAGGGACTTCTCAACAGGACTGGACTTTTGCTGACTCAAGCGAGCTGGTTCCTGCTGACGTCCTTCTGTCGCCTTGCTGGTCGCGCACCTCTGCTGTTCCGTTCAGTACCGCATTCAGAATCTAGGGGTTCAAGAACAAACCTCTTCGGCTTCGATATCGCTCTCGGCAAGCTCGACGCTAGAGTCAGAGCTGTAATCGCTCAATGGTGGTGGCATCTTATATATCGGGTGTACGGTACGCGACGAAGTTTTCGAGGTGAAGGCGAATTCTTCAATGTGGCGGCGCAACCTCTGGTGAAGACGACACCGTGAGACAAAACTCCAGGTGAAGAAAAGTGGGCCGCTGTACAAACAGAAGGAGCGTTTGTGCACAGGCGCGCGTGTTCATGTGACGGGTACGTAATCGGAGCTCTTGAGTGCACGATAGGGATTGAACTCGCAAGTGGGTCGAGACGGATGGAGAAGGAGCGACGGGGCTCACCACCTATGCCCGGCATTTGGGCTCCGCCTACGGAAACATCGCCAGGGTGAAGACGGCATCTCCAGTGGAACTCAGACTGTTAGTAGTAATACCTGTCGTTGCGAATCCCGTCCGGCCTTGGAGAGGAAGCAGTGGGTGAGGTAAAGCTCTGAAATACATATGTATATATTAGCCTATGTATACGAACGAAAATCGCCAGGGGAAGACTGTGAAATCCTAGACAGAACAACAGGGACGTTGTGAGTCAATATTTGAATAAAATCGCATTTTGCTCCCGAGGTTTGTCTCAAGTTTGCCTTACATCAGAGCTACCAGAACAACGTAAGAGAAGTGACAGCAAGTAACCAAAGTGATTGAACGAAGGTAATTACAATCTCTTCTATGTCAACGTCAAGGAAGTATTTGGAACAAAAGCGAATGAACTCGAGATCAACAAGTATCGATAACAAACAAGACCACGGCAAGGGGGGTCAAGGTCAAAGAGTATGAAGGTTTTTTGAACGACCATATGCATGCGACGAATACCCTGAATATGTTATCCAAATGAAATAGCAGTCGTGGCTTGCGTTAGTGTCATAGAATTCCGTTTCCGCACATGAAAATGCCTCCAAAACGCCAGCTAGTAACTGGCAAATCAAACTCGCTTGAACGCAAAGATAGGAACGAACGTTGTGGTAGGGTACAGAGTTATCACACTCGAGAGGTGAGGCGTATCGGCGGCAAAACGATAGCCAGGTCTTCTTCCTCTTCCTCGTCGACCTCGATGTCGACGAATTTCGATGCTGTGGGGCCTATTTCGGCGGGGAGTAATATTTTGGGTTCTGAAATTGGTACCGAGATACGTTTCGTTGGCATCACCAGGGTGTCGAGCTCTGGTTGTTGAAGCGCGGCCTGCTGTTCCTTCTCTTTCTGAGAGGCGTATTTGGCAACTTCGCTCTTAGCTACCTCCACCACCTCCTCGAAGTACTTGCGGACGCCATCCAGCTCTTTTCGACAGTCTCCATCACGCAGAGATTGGTGCGCTGCCCTCTCGCATAGTCCCTGTGCGGCCTCTAGAGACTTGTCGGTGGTGTCGAATAGCTTTTCGGGTGTACCGGTGCTGTTGTTCGTGCCGTGGCCACTGCGCATCATGGCCGCTCGGGTGCGCATCGAGGATAGACCTGTACGGTGTCGATAACCAAGCTTTGACACGACTGCGTCGTCATCGTCACTGTCGTCATCGTCGCTTGATTCCGCCATGGCTGCCATGGCGTCCATCTTTGCGGCCATCTTCCCTTTGCGGAGTAGATTCCTGCCAGTCCCAATCGCCCTGACCAATTGCTCAAATGACTTTTGTATTTGGCCATCGTAGTAGACCACGATCATGGTTCGCGTGCGGAACTTTGCCGGACCTGAGCCCTGGCCTGACAGCGCTGATGGCGGCTTCCGTTTCCGAGATGAATACAGGTTCGACGTTCGTGCAGCAGCGGATGAACTGCGTTCCTCCATGATAGCATCCAGATCTCTTATTGATTCAACTGATCCCGTTTTGCGCTTCAATGGCGGTGATCTTGATACGGGAACCTTCGCCAGCTCATTTTGCATGCGCTCAACCTTCTCTTCAATCGCAGTGATGTCTTTAAACCATTGTGGGATGTTGTCGTGGAGGAAAGTGAAGGACTTTTCGATGTCGGTCATGGTGGTCGCTGGGGGCCGAACCAATCGTCGAGGGTAGTGTGCTGCTCTTCCCGGGCGAGTAGCGACGGGATCCGGCCGTTGAGTGGCACAGTGCGCGGCGGTGGTAACGGTGGGCGAGTCGATGCGAGAGACTTAGGAGGACGGACGCTGGAGAGGGGGAGGTCGACAGTTGGCGTGGACAAACAGCGGAGGTTCTGGTGAACGAGGCGGCCTGCGGAGAGTGGAGTTACTTTAAGAGAGGCGGGAGGCTGCAGGGGTGCGGGCCAAGGCGGCGTCCGCTTGCTATGCGGGATGAGAGGAGCAGCTCGCCGCGCATCACACACGGCTGCAGGAGAAATGGAGCGAAAGTGTACGTAGCAGGGTGCAAGGTTCAGACAACAGCAAAGGGCAAGTGTGCGAGTGGGAATGCAGAGTGATTGCCGGGGACAAGACGGGGGCTGATTCGCGCATGCTCTTGGCATATCCCGCATTCGCATTGGCCTCGCTGCTCCACCTGTCCATCCACTCCCGGTCGCGGCGTGTGCAATATTATTGCGCATGGACGGGAGACAAGGACGCGCTGGCTGCGTTGCGTCTCCATGCGTCTTGACAGGCCAGCGCCAGCTGGACGTCGACATGCATCGTCAACCAGCCTCGGACGCAGGCGGATAACCTCCACGCGGTTGGCTGAAAGGCGCTGGAGGCGATGAAACAAGTCGACATGACTTCTCGAGTGTGCCCGCTGGCGTTGCCTGCTGAAATGGCGGCTCTAGCCTCTTCGTGACGATGCAATTCCATCTGCATGAGTGAAGGCTACGCAACGGATCTGCCGGAGTGTGCATGGGTAACCCTTCAATACTCGACCACCAAGTGAACGTTCGCGGACCCAAAGCCAATCACATTTCCGGTCGTGCTCTGCCTGCTCCGCATCAAATGGGACCAGATACCCTTGCGCATCAGCATGCACCTCGATTTGGTGCCCGCTGGAGTCTTGTGCTGTCTTGCGGTGAACACACTAACGCCGCCGGCCAACGATTTGAATAATTGACCGTTAACTCGAACCCAAAAGCTGTTTACGCATACGCTATTCTTTTAGCATTCGCAAAACGCTGCCGTCTCGCCTCATTTGCGATGATCGCCACGGCGACGTACAGGACGCAACTCGTTTCATGCGGGCCTCATTTGCTGCATTTCAATAAATATACTTTGACTCGGGCAGCGTTCTAGGCAGCACGTATCAGATCATAGTCTGCTGGAGATTGAGCGCCTTCACAATCTCAGTGACTGGCACATCAACCATTCATGTGCGAAATCAAGGTTATCACGCACACACGAGAGTAGTATGTGGGGAGCAAGACACCGGCATGAAGTTTGTAGCGAAATGAGCAAGGTCCACGCTTCTTCAGATCCTCCTTGTCGTTATATCTCGATAGGGAAATCAGATCGTCGTGCAGGGTCAATTCTGGGCCTTGTTTTGAAGCCAGCAAGGACAAGCTGACCTAGGTCGCACATGATCAGCGTACGTCGGAAATGCACTCCGCGCACTAATTAGAGACATCTAACCTTGTTCTTTGTAATTAATGTCGGCGACTTTGACTTTCGAATTTAGCGCTCGTCTTAATTTCTGGTCTCAAAGGCCGGTTGATGGTGGCGCCTGTCAAGTCGGACCTACCCGTGAGATGAGGAGATGAGATGCCAAGGCGAATCTACCCCAACGAATGAACAAACCTCCGACAGGACGACAGCCCAGGACTCGAAACACATCGCAAATCTGATCTTGAGACCGCTCCACCCAACGACTTCAATGCGATGTGCGACAGTTTGCTCCGAGCGATTGATCGATAACAGTTGCTGACTTGAACGAGCTTGGCGAGCAGTTCGGGCACTCTAGCAGCACCGACTAGATGCATGACGACATCATTAATTTTGCGGCAGCGCATGCTTCATCACTGACAACCCTTTGCTTCAATACTAGCAAAACAAACGCAATTGAAATTACGCATCCAGCGTATACCTCGCAAATTATAATCATTGCTTCAAAGACAGCCCCGCGTCGCCTGGTGCACCTGCTTCGCACCATGTCTTCGACAGCACCCGACGCATCCGTCCTCCCAAAGGCGCCATGGAAGCAGCTCTTCAACCAACACATACACAAGATGCCGACGCCGCAATTCGTTCTCGGCACACTGGCCGCAGCTCCCCAAGGCTCGCCAGTGCCGTATGTACCTAGAGTGAGGTATTGCATCTTCCGCGGCTTCTGGACCGAATTACCAGAGAATAAGCACAACGATGCAGAGCGGAACCCAAAGGTATACGAAAGTGATTGCCCAACATTTACAACAGATGTAAGAATGGAGAAGGTGGGCCAGATATTCAGCACTAGCGCAGGACATGCAGAGAGCGATGATCAGGTTCAAGGCAGCGGCGGTGGAGGCCCCGTGGAAGCTGTCTACTGGATTGAAGAGACAGGCACCCAATGGCGAATCAAAGGCCGTGCTTATATTGTTCACAACGACATCGAGGCACAAGAGGAGAGCAGTGGCGTGCGGACGGTTAAGAGCGAGGTCGGCAAGAGAATGAGGGTTGTTGATGAGACGAAAGAGAAGGACTGGAGTTGGATTCGTGAGCTTACGGCCACGTTTGGCAATCAGTCGCCCGGTATCAAAGGTACGTGATACCGGTAGATCCGATGAAGCTGCTTGAGGCTAAGCTTTAACCAGGGTCTTTTAAGAATCCTCCACCGGGGAAGCCGACCAACAAGCCGCACGATGAGAAGAACCTCGCACTGGGCTCAAAGGTAAACGATCTCCACGACCCCGTCGCTCGCCAGAACTTCCGCCTTGTCATCATCGTTCCCGACTCTGTCGAGCAGACCGACCTCAGCGACCCCGCCAAAGCCCGTCGCTTCCTCTACACATTCGACGAAAGTGCTCGAGGAAACGCCGGCTGGAGGACGCAAGAGCTCTGGCCATAAGAGTGCTTCGAAGCCGCTTTGCGTACATACTCTACTGTTGCGACATGTAGATCTCGAAGATCCGGATGTACTTGAAAGTATCATTAAGGCTGAATAGCCTCCTAGATGAACTCGCAAGCCACAAAACAATATACTGTGTGAGGAATTGATAACTGCCTTTCGCAGAACCTGTGTGCCGCGGTGTAACATCTCTCGCGTGGATGGCAATTTGTTCCATCAGCGTGCTTCCGTGCTTGCATCTGCATTGCATGTTCAAGCAGCAGCTTACGATGAAGTATCGGAGCAGCTCGGTCAAGAGGAACCAGTACTTCTATATGCGGACCGAGAAAGCAAACATACACTGATCAGCTAACGAAATAGCAGCACTAGCAAATGCTAACGTCCCAACACCACCGGCTATCCCTCACCATCTAGCAGATTCACCAAAGATTGATGTCCACGTAAGGATACTCATCAAGCGAAATTCGCTCGCACCGCCTACACCGCTGTGTAACCACCGGCAAGCTTACCCTCCAGGAACGCTTACATATTAACCCTCCGGCCTCTTCCCTGCCTCGTACCCAACGCTTCGACATTCTTCCTTGACGACATCCCCACGTTGTGGCTCAGGTCGGCGAGCCGACTTGGCCCTATGAAATTGCATTGCCTTCGCTTTCGCGTTCCTTTTCGTCGGAGGTCGATCTCGGTTGCGCGCCCAGAGCTTGCTGCAAGTGATTGGATTCATCTGTGCGCATGTATCATGTATTCAAGAGCCAGCCAATCGCGTACAGCTGTGGCATTGCGTGATCTGCGCGGCGCTAGGCGAGAGGGTGGTGGACTTTGTGAGCGTAGCGTCACCGTCGATTGCACACATCATAATTGATGAGAAAGCGGTGGATCGAGTAAGGGTCAGGTGCTTTTTACACCACATGATCCCCAAGCCGGCTTCAAGGCGCCCCTTCATGGTTAAGTTTACGCAGCCAAGGCATTGATTACGAAGACGGACCGAGCCTGTTCCCTCCCGGACCCGATCGCGCCTTTCGTGGGGGTTCACTTGATCCCCTCCCCATTCTCACTACTTTGCGAATATGGAATTCGTCATGCCACTGCACGAAAGTATATCCTTCCGTTTCAGAACCTTTGCTGCCGTAGCACATGCTCGTAGGCGAAAAGATCGGAGTTTGCAAGGATCGATCATCGCGGACTATTTTTGGTGGTAGACCTGGTCTGGGCAGGTACACCAAGCTAGCGTCCAGCTTCCTCTTCGAGACGGATAATATGCGTGGGCGAATCAGAGGATGGGATCGGGAGGTGAACGATGGTTTTTTTGTTTTGTAGGGGGGGGCCTTCAAGGAGTTTGCCTGGAGGTATCTCTTTTTGAGGGAGGTGAGCACATGTCTGAGGGTGCATGAGGCGTTAGGTAGCAAGTCTGAGCAACGTTGTCATCGAGCAATAATCGGTTGCGTGGAATTGTCGAGCGGTCGGTGCAATATTGATTGCACTATCACGCAGGTATAGGCAGTTGTTCCCATAACAAAGCCCGGTTGTTGAAGGACACCGTCCTCCGAAGCCTGCTTATATGTACGGAGGTACCTCCGCAGCCAGCAATTGCGCAAGCAGGTGGCCTCACCATCCCTCCCGCGTACCCCACGATCTCAACTCTTCGCTCGCCCAATCCTAAACTTAGGGGCAATCTATCTGCGTCCGCTCGCCCTGAGCCGCGCTACACACAAAACGTCTGCTAGCTTAAAGTAGTCGAACTCATGCGTCAGCGAAAGAAGCACCAACAGGTCTGAGATATCGTGCAGTAGTTTGTGTTGAGGGTTTCAAGGTCCGACCTATCTGACGTCCATCGACCAACAGAAACCCTCGAGGCCAGGGTGAGGTCTGTACGAGACCGCTCATAGTTCTTTCGTGCGTGAAAAAGCAGGAGCACGGGTTGGGAGCTTTGGCTAGCTCGGGTCTCGCAGCCCGCGGGCAGAACTCTCGCCAAACCATGTCCATGATCGACACCCTCACGATCCTGCGCGCACTTACCCATTCAGAATTTCGCTCCAATCACCCCTCCGCACCGTCAAACCTCCCTATCGCACAAGCTGCCCATTTCGCCTTCTCTAAACCCTCGGTACCAAATAAACATCAGACACTCGAATCCTCGAGTCTCAAACTAGCCAGCAAATACCCACTCCCATGCGACATAACCCAGGCACGAGTCGCCGACCAGTACGACTCTGCTCGAGCACTACCCGCGATCGGTGAGGAAGTAGCATTTTTGCTCGTACCACAGCACGCTCCGTACCGCATTGCCTTGTGTAGTACTGTGCATGCGTGTTGCGGAACAAAAACACGCTAAACGGCTCCATTAGGTGAGGGGTTTGGGATTCGGCTTGCTTAAGCGCCCTAAGGATAGGGAGCAGGCACAGGGATGGGGCTGGGAAAGGAGCGATCTTGCGTGCGTGCAAGGGCAGGGATGCCTGTGTCGATGCTGCGGCGGTGTGAGCGTTGGTGATGGTCGTTGAGGCTGCGTTTGTGGGGAGGATTCGGCACTTCCTGCCGCCAACTTTTTGATCCTGCGAATAATGAACGGCTGCTGAGATATAGTTGCTGTATTGGGGCGGGATATGTGCTCGTGATGGTTTGCCTGCGCCAGATGTGGGGTCCATGGCCGCTGAAAGGAGACACCACGAGCAAAAAGTGTGGAAGAAAAGTATATGTGTATTATTGTGAGTGGCTGGGGCGGGTCTGGATGAGCGCTAACATGCAGAGCATCGGGGCTTTCTCATAAATGATCTGTAGATGATGCCTTGATGTACGTAGTCTCTGATGTGATCCCTGATGAGGATCCAGGTTCGCTGATTTTTGCTCTGATCGACCGCTATGTGCAGCAAAGCAAGAGCTGCATACTGTTGTGCTGGAAAGATGGTCCTAAATTCTCAATGTGCGGTTCAACACCAAGTGCGGACAAAGGGAAGCTGTCTGCCTATGCGTTGGAAGGATCAGATGACCATTGAAACCCTTTGCCTGCATGGAGGCTCCGAACACGGATATCATGCTTTCTTGAAGAAGCTCGCAATACTGCCTTGTCCCTTCTTTGCGCCGGCCTTGCCTTTGGCTGCTGCGCTGGGCTTAGGCGCAGGTTTCGGCTTCTTCGGCTCAGGCTCATCTTCTGAAAAAGACTCCCAGACCGCTTCCTCTTTCGTGACTGGTAGGGTGTCAGAATGCTGTAGGTGATAATGCATGTGGTGAAAACTCACCAAGATATCCATCCTCGTCCTTGACCTTCTTTTTCTTCATGACTCGTCGTCGGCCACGTCTTCGTCCACCCTGCACGGTAACCGCTGTTTCGCTCTCTTCTGGTTCGCTGGCAGTGGGTTTATCCAGCGGGGCATCTTGAGAGTCCTTCTCCTCTGCTGGGGCATCGGGCATCTCCTCGTCTGGGCAGGGGCCGTCAGCGAATGATACGTGGAAGGTGATCTGTCACATACCGTCTTCTTCCATCATCCGTTTCAGCTTCTGTTCGCGCTCTTCGCGGGCTTTACGCGCCGCCGCCGCCTTTTCCTCATCGAACTTGACCTGTGGTTCTTCCTCGGCATCGCCTTCGTCTTCGGACATGCCTTGCATTTGTTCTACGACATTAGCACAGCAATGTCAGGGGGAGGAGGTATTTTACCATCTTCGGCGAGCGCAGGTGTAGATTCCTTCGGCTTCTCCGCCTCTTTAGCCTTTGGCTTTGCTTTTGCAAAGGATTTGAAGAGGTCTCCAGCAGTCTTTGCCTTCGGGGGGTTCGTCCTTGAGTTCGACCTCTTCAGGTTAGGCGCTTGGCCTGGTTGGGGGGTCGGTCGCTCAGAGGTATTCGCCTCTGAATCACTCCCTCTTCGTGCCGGACCAGAGGCTTCCTCCTTTTGTGCTGCTGTTGCAGGCTTTGCGGTTGCTTTCGCGGTTGCTTTCGTTGCCCCAGGATTGTACTTAGTCGCCCGTCGCTAGAGAAGAGTTAAAGACCTGTCTACAGACTTTGTAAGCGATATACCTTAATATACGGATTGTGAATGGAGCCGTAGACTCTCCAACGCTCTAGTGGATCCTCCGCCGCAAATTTTGACGTGACCTCCTGATTGCAGACTGAGAGCATACGAAGATCCTGAGAGTGTCAATTGTCTTCCTCTGCCATGTGATATGCTTGTTCCCGTACCTCGATAGGGCCAGGCTCCAAGCTGTATATGTGTATTGTCGTGATGTCCTCATATTCCTTCTTTGTCGCTGTGGACATATATCAGCTATGTCCTCGGCCAACCAGTAGAGTCACCGCATACCCTCGAGTTCCTCTTCCCGTACAATCTCGATGGTGGTGGTCGGCACCGGCTTGTCCTCATCCTCGTCTACATTCGGCTCAGGCATGGAGCTCATGTAGGGTGAGCTTCGCATGACAGTATCGTCTCCATCGCGTCCATTGACTCCATTGGTATGTTCCTGTACTCGCTTCGTGCCGGTCAAAAGGTAGGTCGCGTGGATCGATTTGGGCTTCTTCGCGTTCTGCTTTGTGTAGAACTCGTAGAGCATCCTATTAAGAAGTCAGAGGATACAAACAAGAGCTAATATACTGGCGCTTACTGCTTCGCTGTATTGACATTCACTTTGAGCGCGCGACTGAGCAACCGGTAGGTAACCTGTTCGTTGTGAGAAATCGTCAAAGCTAACGGTTGAGCAGAGGCACACCGGTTTGCCGCCGCTCAATATGCAAGCAGCGAGATACTCTCTGTAATTCTCCTCAGGAGCCATGATGCCGACTTGTGTCTTGAAGAGAACTTGTGTAGTGTTGGGAAGTCGACGTGGTGCGCGAAAGAAGCGCGTCGCGCAATCATGTGCCCGCGTAGAATTACCGACACATGACTCGTGCGTCGCCAAGATATAGGTACCCACGCCACAACGGTTCCCGAACAACTCATCTCTTGACCAGAGCTGGTCAAATATGAATGCGGCAGACGACGATGATATTAAATTGCTACGAGCATCCACCGCTCTTCTCTCAGACGTCGAGAAGCTGCTACCGAAAATTTTGCGGAAGCAGAAGCATGGCGCGAATGACGTCCGACGACGGATCAGAGAAACGGATTTAGACAAGGTCTTCACGTTGGTAATTCCGCATTTGAGAGCGTTTAGCGTGCTGATGCTGATGTGGACTAGATTGAGCCTTTCCAAGAAGACCCACAGCTTCTCGACTCACATCTGAAAGCTTTCATTCCACCACTCGTTGCTGCCTATCTAGATTGCCTTCAACCCACTTCCAGGCCAACCTCAAAGCAAGGCTTCGTGCCTTTGTCTCATGGTATCTGCCAGATCCTCGACTTATTCTGCAAAGTAAGAGGTGAAAAGATTGTCAAAGGATTTCTCAACAATGAACCGCGCTATCTGGAACCAATTCTCTTCGAGTTCGAGGAAGGCAGGAACTATGCTGAAGTTGACAACGGACTGCGACCACGGTGGATCGTACCTTGGGCGGAGCGCTATATACTCCTATTGTGGCTGTCCCACTTGATGCTCGCACCGTTTCCACTCGCCTCGATTTCGGCGATGCAATCGTCCAGTGAGACGGCGAAGGCTCTAGGAATTGATTTGCCCTCAGAGTTACCTGGCGTTGCTTTGCGAACTCTTGCGATATGCTTCAAAAGACTTCAAGCTGCCACAAAGGAACGCAGTGCAGCGGCGAACCTACTTGTGAGGCTGTGTGTGCGTCCTGACATGCAGAAATTGAACCTGCTTCAAACATCAGTTCACTGGTCCGTGTCATTTTTCTCGACGGCCACTGAACATTCATCCAACATTCATCATTGCCTTGGGATACTTTCCTTCCTCTCGGGACTCGTTGCGTCCGCCACCAATGAGGAAATCGGTCCGTTCCTGCCAGCGATATATCAAACCTGCCAGAGCATCATCGGAGAGGAACGCCTGGGCTTCATTAAAGCTTCCGCGGTGGCAAGAAAGCTAATCATCAAGAGCTTTCGCAATATTATCATGCACTGCCTTCAGGAGGGACAGAGCTCCAGTGGTTTGGACGCTACCACCGTACTTGAGGAGACTATAGAGTATCTGTTGGAGACGCTCGGGGATGGCGACACCCCGGTCAGATATGCCGCGAGCAAAGCACTCAGTATCATCACGCAGAAGCTTGAAAATGAAATGGCAGAAGAGGTTGTTGAGGCCGTTCTAGGCTCACTGAACGAGAACGTATATTGGCAAGGTTCCGTGCGGAACACGAGCGGAGTGGACCCTCTCCGATGGCACGGCTTGACCTTAACACTATCGCATCTTCTATATCGCAGAGCCATCTCAACAGCCCAGCTGCCCGACATTCTCAACGCGCTGTTGCTTGCGCTCACATTCGAGCAACGATCAGCCACCGGAGGATCTGTTGGTACAAATGTTCGAGATGCAGCATGCTTCGGGATATGGGCCTTATCACGACGCTATCCAACAGGAGATCTGCTTGCTGTCGAGACCACCTCGGTACGCGCAGCTGTGAACCAGCATGGCATGTCTGTCCTCCAGGTCCTTGCAGTCGAACTCCTCGTGGTCGCTTGTCTTGACCCTGCTGGCAACATCCGACGCGGCTCATCTGCTGCACTACAAGAATTGATCGGTCGTCACCCGAACACGGTCGAAGAAGGCATCCCGCTCGTGCAGGCTGTTGATTTCCATGCTGTCGGTCTACGCGAGCGAGCTATGTGCGACGTCGCGATCAAAGCTGGAGCGCTGTGTCAAGTGTACTGGGAAGCGTTGTTCGAGAACCTGCTTGGTTGGAGGGGAACCGGATCTTTGGACTCTACATCCCGCCTATTCGCAGCTCGTGCTGTTGGATTGCTGTCGATTAAGCAGGATGAGATCCGCGTACATCAGATGTCGGATCGAATATGGGCTGAGTTGAGCAAGCTCAAAGCAAGAGAGGTGGAGGAACGCCAGGGTCTAGTAGCCGCATTGACCGCCTTGGTGGATCAATCTGCATCGTCAAGACGGAAGGTAAACCTATGTCACCTATGGAACCTGTTACAGTCCGACTTGAAACTGGAGGAGAAGTCCTTTACCTCGCCAGCTCTGAGGCCAGAATTGACCGCATCATCCATCTCCGACTTTCTTGGATCAATGACTACCATGGCTTGTCAGGAACATCACGATAACAAGGTAGCAGAAACATCGGTCTTGGAAGCTATTAGGCTTTTTACCTTCTGTCTAGCTCGACAGGAAGACTCGGTTCTTCAAGTCATCCCGCGCACTGCCCGCGGCGTGGTTCAGCTTCTCAGAACTACGAATTTCCAGAAATCGCGCGAACTCGTCTCGGAGTGGGTTGACAAGCTGGAGAATGAAGCTTCGTACAATGGCCTACGTTGCTCAGGATATGCCGTCGCTCTGGGCGCGGTATACTCCCTATTGGGTGACGACCATCTCGCCAATGAGTCGTCTAAATCGCAGACGGCCATCGTCGACACTCTCCGTTTTCGATGTTCTGGGGGAGTCGCGATAGAAGCCAGGAGGGTCGCCTTCCAAGCCTTCAACATCCTGCTGGAGAACTACAGCGGCGCTTCTACGCCTGCATTCGACACCGAAACCAGGGACAAGATTGCAATTGCTTTGTGCACTGGACTCAACGACTACACAGTCACCGATCGCGGCGATGTGGGCTCCTTGGTACGACTCGAAGCTTTAAATACGACTGGAACGGCGTGGCAGACCGGTTTACTCAAGGGTTCACCCCCCGAGGAAGAGATACACGCTCATGTTCTCCGACTAGCTCTTGAAAAACTTGACAAGGTCCGATCGCGAGCCGCTCGGGTTCTAGAGATGGGCAAGTTTGAGCATTTGGAGACAGTAGCACGAGGCACGATGGAAGGTGTCTCGTCGTACGCATACTTCGCCAATGCCTTGACCGTCCTTCATCTATCGACCCCGCAAGCCATCAAAGATGCTATATGCTTCGGCTACATGAGTGCTGCTGGTATGGGCTCCGAGTCCGTGATGCAGAACGCTCGAGCCGCGCTTCTCGATGCCGCGGATATGTGGCCCGATGATGGTTTCCGGACTGAGGATGAGGGCTTTACACTGTTGGAGTTTGCGAACTGCATCCTTGGTCTTCTGGGACGCTCTGTAGGGGAGGAAAGAGTACTGCCATCTATGCTTGAAGTCATAGCCTTCCTCTTCGACATGCAGGTCCTGCAGCGGTTGACATCGACGGCATTCAAGTAAGCTCCGCTCTTGTGAATAAACCGATCAGCTCCACTAACCTCCACTAGCTTCCGAATGCTTCTCTCGTACACGCAAAAGGCGCACTACAAGTCGACGCAAATGCAGAAGCTCCACCTGGCGCTCGATGTCTACCGAGGGTTGGGCACTATAACAACGACGCGTGCGGATACGATAACGAAAGTTACGAGCATGCTGCTGCACCCCTTTCCGAAGGTACGTACCCTTGTGTTTTTTGGATCAACATGGGGCTGATGAAAGCGTAAGATTCGCATAGCGGCTGCAGAGACTCTCTGGGTGTTGACGCAAGAAGAGGGCCTCAAACGGCATGACTGGAGTTTATCGCCCAAGAGCTTGAAGCCTTTTGTTGATGAGATCAAGAAGAGCATGAGCAAATGAGTCGAGGGAGGTGTCGCACCGCCACAGCACCGCACTACATCTGGTCAGCCACTTCCGCCTTTCGAATTTGAAGAGAACTGTTGCATCAGTCGCGAATACTCAAGTATTCTCAGACAAGCTGAATTACAAAGTGTTGATTTTCCATAATCTACCGCAATTCAAAGTGACTTGGTTGTGGTGACTGATTGAGCCACTAACACAGCCACGGGTGAATGTCATGTGAACAACCTCGTGTCTCACTCACCTCGAGGCACGCACCCGGCACATGCAAGCAGCCCGTGAACTCCCTCAAGAACCAGCATGATGTTCTGTGCGTGCATGTGGAATCCGCGTGTGATGGAAAAGCCACTGGTCAAAAAATGTAAAAGGATGGCCAACGTTCGCAGAATATGGACAAAGCACAGTTCGCATTCAACGCTCCAACTCCGGACTCCATTTTTCGCTATCGCATCGTCTAAACGCATTCTATGGAGGTTTTTGCGGTCCTACTGTGGAGCTGCATCGTCATTTATCTGCTCGATTGCTTCGACGTCATCTAGGCGGTTTCTCCAAGCGGCACATCATCAAGTAAAAAGCGTGGAAGCCATGGGCGCCGCGGCGATATGGAGGGCCATCCCGCTACCTGGAGGCAAGCGGCTCGCCCAAAGTACAGCATCTCCAGTCAAAGCCTCAAAGTCCCGGTCCCTCACACCCACCCATCCACCCGCCCAAACATCCCCCTTGCTCACACTCCCCTTCGAGCTCATCCACCTCATATCCTCCCACCTTTCCCCGTCCACCCTCGCAGCATTCAGCCTCACATCCCGCTACACATACTACGCCCTCGGCTCCCTTCCCCTGCACACACACCTCAACTCCCCGACATACATCCACGACCGCCGCGCCAACACGGAGATCCTCGAACGCGCGTTTCCCTCTCACTGGTACTGCCCCTGGTGCGACCGCTTCCACGCACGAGAGCCGCACGGCGGACCCAAGCACTTCAACAAGGAAACGAAGCGTAACTGCGCAGAGTTCAATAGTTATCTGCACGACGGGCGGGGGTACGTGGTAGCCTGGCACCACGTAAAGCTGGCCGTGCAACAGGAGCTCTGGGGCAATGAGTTTGGTATTCCGCTGAGTGAGTTCGAGTATGCCGTCGAGAGACAGATTGGGAGTCGGAAAGTCCCCGTGGCTGCGAGATTGGAGACCGAGGCTAGGGTTGTGGATGGGGATTTCTTGCTGCATGCTACGTATACGGTTACGATTCCGGCGGCGGCGAGACGGCCGGCGGCGCTGTTCACCATGATTGGGCAGTCCCTCCCGCATGTCATCGCTGGACATCGGGACTCGCATACGGGTCATACGGGATTACGTTCTATGCTGCGGTCTGCGCTGATGTATGGGCCGGGGTGGAAGTATGGCGATCAGGTTTGTGCGGTTTGTGCGACGGAGTATACGCTGTTTTGCGGTATGGAGGACTCTGGGGACCAGGCGCAGAGGGTTATTGAAATTGAGGTTTNGCGGGATCTTGGGGATGGGAGGAATCCGTTTGCGGCGAGTTGGCGGGCGCATGGCGAGTTGGGAGATGGGGTCGAGGGGTTTGTTGGGGACGCGATGAGGTTGACGGGGGTGAGGGTGGGGGATATTAGAGGGGCATTTGAAAGCGGTGGACGGGCGGCTAGGAGGGTTAGGTTCACGGAAGTGTAGGGACGGCAATGTAACAGCAAAGATGATCTCGATGAAGGCTTGTTGCATTGATCTGATAAGAGGGAAATGGGGTATCGATGCTGAGATGTTCCTTGCCCAGCGCCCTACCCACCCAAGCAAAAGAAACTTCGTAGAAGGAAGGTGCGAACCCCGCTAAATTGCACGTACAATGCTCAAAAACGGCCGCTTTCAAACAGTCGCAGTTTATCTGGTGAAGTGCAAGAGTCGAAAGGTTGCCGAACGCCGGGATCCAATGGGTATATAGAAATTAAGCGCCGTGTCCCCAAAATCATCGTTACTCATCCCGATCATATGTGAAACCTCTTCACTCTTGCGCTCCGTCGCCATTACCACAACGCCATGGCTATCGATTTCGATGCACGATCATATAAACATACGGTCGAACATTGCAGAATTCCCTCGGCACTATAGGTCCGGATCTGCTTGGAGAGTAACTCTTGCCCTAGGAAGGAAGTTGACCATGTCCTTCATCCTGTTTCGAATATGGATGATGAAGATGGCGATAGCGAGTGAGTTCCACACGTCGTAGCCATCCTGGCTGAAGTCGAACATTGCAATCGTACGGAGGAAGGGATTCTGCTCATGTTCATCGCCCGGTACATAGCAGACGAAAGCCATAACCGTATGAGAAGCAAGCACGCCATATAGAGTCGGGTCTTCCGGCATAGCGTACTCGAGTCCAGGTGCTAGCGGTTTGCTCTCAGCATTCTGCGCCTCGCGAACGCGGAAGGCCTCTCGCCAGACAGTTGACAGCTCCTCCAGTTTGTCAATCATCCGCCGCTCTGCGGCCTGAGGGTCTTGATTCTTGTCGAAAGCGATGATCCTGAAAAGGGAGAGGTCGTTCCAGATGTGTTCCATCCCGGCGTCTTTCATGGCCCATTGGTAGTACTTGAGGACGGATCGCTTGATGTGGTGTTCGGGTGTGCGGAGAGGGGCTTTAGTGAGGACGGCATCACGGCACTTAGCGCCGAGCTCGAACAGGTCGGTGAGGGCGAGTTGTGCTTCCTTCGGTCAGCAAAGACTATATGCAATGGGTGCAAATGCTTACCTCGGTAGTCGGATCCTGATTCAGACTTGATGAAGGCTGTGTTGTCGTTCGATGTGAACAGATCCTCAGGCAAGCTGTCGAAGTCGTTGACCCAGTGTATGGGCATGAGTGGCTCGAACCCGCGCATGCCCAGTTTCTGGAAGAGGAAGACAGCGTCCTCGGTCCAGCCGGCATCTCGCAGTTCGCGGCCTTGCTCTTCGCGGCGTGCCCTCTCTGTCTCCGGGTCGACCAGCTTTTGCTCTTCCATGTACTTCTCAACCTCGACTACTACAGTCTCCTCGTTCGCGTCCCATTCCGGTTGGCCGTCAGTGCTCGTAGCTGGTGTGCCCTCGACGGACTCGAGCAGAGTGTCGCCCTCATACTCAAAAGGTTGGCTGGGAGATGCTGGTGTGGAAACAGGAAGCGCCACCTCGTCGTAAGAAGCTATCGAGCTTGGTGTTGAGACTTTCCAGTGGTGTACCCTGCTAGCCGGGCTCATTTCATGGCGAATCTTTGTCTTCTGTTGTTCCTTCACTACATTCTTTGGCGCAGTCTTTGACACAGTCTTCGCTTTGGCCGGAACCGCGGGCACCTTGAAGGGCTTCTCGCGTCGCTGTTGCGTCTTGCGCGGGCTCACGTAGTTCCAGAAGCGATCCGTGACGTCGCGGAGGAAGGCCATGCTTGCGACTCGACGCGCAGCTTGACTCGTAGAGTAGAGATTCGGAGCGCACTCCTGTAGAGTCGGTTCAATCTTTCAGCGGAGGCTGGGGTCAAAGAAGCTTGTACGCGCGGCTGGAGCGGGTGGATGAATGGTCGAGGGCGAGCTGGTCGTGATTGTTCAAGTGTTTCTGTCTGGTCGCGTAGAGATAAAAGTTACGGGATAGCGGAATGTCGATGGAAAGGGATCGGGTCGCGGTGCGGCAGCAGAAGTGTCAATTCATTGTTGTGGTGAAGGTGAGTCGAGAGCCAACCAGTCGGAGGAGGTTGGGCGCTGGGGCGCTAAAGCCAAAGGCGGCAGCGACAGCCATACCACCTGCAGCCTGCAGGCGGGGCGCGTTATCTTATCAGATCATCGTAAATTTCTCGAGCACCCCACCAGGAAGTGCGCAAAGGAGTATCGAAGCACTTGAGGAGGCATACTACTCGGTTGCCACATTTTCGACGCAATGGCAGCTCCAGAGACCGCAAACGAGCCTGACGCCCAGGTCCAGAGCCTCCGAAACATCCTCACTTCCGAGAAGGAGCCCCTCGCTCGTCGCTTCCGCGCACTCTTCTCCCTCAAGTACCTCGCGTCACTCCAGCCACCGACTGAACAGACGATACCCGCCATCGAAGCAATAGCGGCCGCCTTTCCCTCGCCATCCGCACTGCTCAAACATGAGCTGGCTTATTGTCTAGGCCAGTCACGTCATACTGCCGCAATAGCACCTCTGCGCCATGTGCTTCAGGATAAGGAGGAAGATGCCATGTGCCGGCATGAGGCTGCCGAAGCGCTCGGTGCCCTGGGTGACGCAGGGAGTCTGGAGCTGCTGAAGCAGTTGAGGGATGACGCGAAGGAGGTGGATGTGGTGAGAGAGACGTGCGATATCGCCGTCGACAGGATCGAGTGGGAGCACGGCATGCAGCGCAAGGACGAGCAGCTGAAGAAGAGGTATGGCAGGCTTGCTATCATGGAAGAATTACATTGACACGTGAACAGTGACTTCGCATCTGTCGACCCAGCGCCACCACTACCGCAGACTGCAGAAAAGCCTTCCATTTCGGAGCTCGAAGCAACTCTATTAGACACTACCATCCCTCTCTTCAAGCGATACCGCGCCATGTTTGCACTGCGAGACCTCGCATCTCCGCCCGACCTGCCCACCGCTATTCCGGCTGTACAGTCATTGGCGCGGGGGTTCAGCGACCCGTCTGCACTCTTCCGCCACGAAATCGCATTCGTCTTTGGGCAGCTGTCGCATCCCGAGTCAATACCTAGTCTAGTGGAGACGCTCAGCAACACAAAGGAGGCGAGCATGGTGCGGCACGAAGCTGCAGAGGCGCTAGGCAGCCTTGGTGATGAAGAAGGTGTGGAAGAAACTTTGAGAAAGTTTCTCGACGATCCGGAGCAGGTGGTGCGAGATAGCGTGGTGGTGGCGCTGGATATGGCCGAGTTTGAGAAGAACGGAGAAGTCGAATATGCCATCGTGCTAGGGGCTGGGGCTGTTGCTGCATGAATGCTTTGGATGATATAGCTCAGAGTGCGGATAACGGCTGCATGGTGAGGCGTTTGGGTAACACAAGGTGGGATGGAAGGACGAAAAAGTGACCGGGACACTCTTGCATTTGCTCTCAATTGTTGGTATTCCACCTGTAGGATACGCATTAGCCAGCAATCCATCTGCAACCATGCAGTACAAAACATACTTGTGACCACATTCGCATTCGTAGAAGACGGTGGAGCCTTCGTCGGCACTGCGCAGCTGCTGCGTGTAGAAGCGGACCTCTTCCCTGCCACACTGCTCGCACCGCTCTTTGATGACTGCGTTTGTCTGCATGTCGGCTTCGGTGATGGTCTGCACCTCGGACCGCTTCGCACGTAGTGCCGATGGGAAGGCGGTAGGCTTGGAACGCGTGACGACGACCTTGGAGGAGGTATCTGAGACGTATGTCAGTCGTGGTGAGCTATCCAGGTGAGCGAAGCGGGCACTTGCCTCTGCAGGAGGCGCCGCAGATCTGGCAGGTCAGAATTGCATTTGCTTTGCCGGCACCCCCGTCGAGCAGATTGCCGCAGTCGTTGCAGAAGACGAGCGAGCCGATTGCCGCCATGTTGCTGTTGCGTTCCTGAGGTTTGCTTGCGACGCAAAAAAGTTTAGGCCGCGGCTGCAATGGCGCTGAGCAGTCTGCAGGGCACTCGTAGGGCGCTCGGCGGGGTCCAATCGGCGGCGAGCCCAGCGCGAGCGGGAGGTGGTCCTAGCTCACGCGCATCCAGCACGCATCGCATCCGTGCTCCCAACATCTTCTTTGTGAAAGACACACACTGCAGCGCACCCAGCTTTGCTCTTTTGTTGCCGTCTGTTTCGGCTAGCGCAGTCACTCTCTACCTACATGTGGTGAACATGCCTCGTCTCCTCTTGCGCACCCGTAGACCCCTCTCCTCCTAAGGCTGGTTGATCAACTGCAGGACGCTCTATTACCACTCACGGTCATGTTCAAGCGCTCCGCCAATTGAGAAGACCACATGATGTCTGGCTACCAGAGCAAAGAGTGGCATAATGCCAACGGAGGGGGGCTTCCTTTCCGCCCTCCCACCGTGGACGAGGCCCTGCCCTTCTCGCCTTTCACATCCGTGGTGCCCTTCTCGCCAGGTCAGTGCCACAACTTTACTTGCCACGCTGCCTCTGCCACCTTTTCTCTCACCTGTAGCCGGCAGGCAAGCTGACCCAGACTAGATATAATACCCTTCCCGACCGCCGAACCTCCCACGCCGCCCACGACTCTCACCGCAGACCAGCAGGCCGCCGCGAAGAAGGCCATTGGGATATTGAACGACGAGATCAAGGGTTCTTCCTCTACGGCGCAGCATCTGGAAAGCACCTTCCGTGAGCTGCGGGGCTTATTGGGCAATCCCCATGACATGCCCGAATAGTATGGTCGCGACTTCCTCCCAATGCCACTTCACTGACCATCGCCAGTCGCTTCAAGCCAGTCTCGCAGCTAGCAACGCCACCACCCGACAGCCCTCGCAGCCAGACCAACGGCTCGCCTCTCAGCAGGGCGCCCTCGTTGAGCTCATTTTCCAGTATGCTCTTAAGCAAGACGGACGTACACTACCAGCGTATGGTCGCTCTTTCCTCTAATCCACTCCATCTACTAATCCATTGCAGCTACGAGTGATCAGTCTTCGCAGCGCTTGAAGTCTAAGCAAGAAGTCCGGCGGCAATCCGCTCCACAGCAGCCGGCCCACAAACCGCCACGCCCAGCACCTACGCCTCTAAACAATGGCAATCATATTCAGAATGGCGCAGTGCTGTACCCACCTCAGACGCCGGTATCTACTCAAAGCAGTGGGCAGCCACGTGCCGGGCCGTCCGTC
Source organism: Pseudomonodictys pantanalensis (assembly GCA_019022785.1). Lineage (NCBI taxonomy): Eukaryota > Fungi > Ascomycota > Dothideomycetes > Pleosporales > Parabambusicolaceae > Pseudomonodictys > Pseudomonodictys pantanalensis. Next base: position 104,495 of record JAFHBV010000024.1, read on the forward strand.
GTAGCCAAACCGTTATCGCCCAGGTCTCGCAAAGAATTTACCAAATACAATGAGATCCCCGCCGGCCAGGGTCCGAGTCAGGGAAAGACGGACGAACTCCGACGCGGGAATGCCATCTCCCTGCTCCGTCCCCAGGAGCGAGAGATTGCAGAGCGCAAGATCAGTGCCCTCAAGGATCGTGTCGAGGCTCTCACGCAAGAGAAGGCCAACGGCGAGTCCAGAAATTTCGTCACCGTCCCGATGGAACCCGAAGGCCTAGCTCTTACTGATGAAGCTCTCGATCATCTGTACACGTCGGTAAAGACAGTCTGCAACATTCACTGCTTCTCCTCAGTGCCTGTAGAGACCGTCCTCGACATTCAGAAACTATGCACACCCAGCATCTCGACTGCCGAGCAATCCTCCCTCTTCAACCAAGAGGACCTCGATGTCTGGCCGTCCGACTTCGACTCTGCTCAGTGTGCACTGACAGCGTCAACTCTTGTTTTGATGACCATGCTGGATGGTTGCGACGACCGGCGCATCAGTCCTGAGGCGCTCATCATCGCCATCGTTCGAGTACTGAAGAAGGTACTTGACTCGTGCATCATCCCCGTAGTAAAATCTCGTCGGGCGGATGAGTCGTCCGAGTTATTCGCCTATGCCATGAAACAGAAGAATCCCTTGGTCGATCTTCTTCGTTCATGCAGGGCAGTTTTGACTCGGTTGGCAGAGCTCATCGGCAAGCTCACCCTCACTGATGCTGCGTTGAATCCCCTCGAGTGGCAGGCGCTCGCTCTACTCATGCAACAGAACAGCGACTCGGAGAAGGACTCTGTCTATGGAATTCGACCCTTCGAGCGACTCCGTCAGTCTGCTATGGATCTTCTTACGCAGATATTCGCGAATCACTCGGATCATCGGATCTACGTCGTCCGACGCGTCCTGGAGGATTTGGGGGAGCTGCCGGATAAGGGTGCGAATGCCCGGCAATACAAATCGGCACGCGACAAACCCATTATGACAGTATCTGCACTGTTCATGCGGTTTGTTCAAGTCGCTGCAGCAAGCCAGAACGAACGCCGCGCAACGGCAGCGGTCGAGGCCAAGGAAGGAGGATCTACGAGCGACGGTGACAGCGAGTACGACTCCGACAGATCCACTCCAAAGCAAGCGAGACAGCAGCCTCGAGCGAACGCTTCCGCTGGCCCCAAGGCCAAGCGCCTCATGAATAGCGCCCGGAGTATAGCCGCTCATATCGCCACCGCGCTGACGAAGGCAGCATCAGGCGTGACAAAGTCTGGCGACAAGCCCTTCCGCAATCTCTTGGAAATGTTCGTCGAGGATTTTTGCTCTCTTCTTGGATCACCTGAATGGCCTGCTGCATCAATCCTGCTCCAATCCTTGTTTGCTGGGATGCACAGCATTCTACATGAGAAAGCCAGCGACAAGACTGACAAAGCCAATGACAAGAATAACAAAGCCAATGACAAGAACAACAAAGACATGGCTCTCGCAATTCTCGGTATCATGGGATGCGGCATCATTGACTTCAAATCCCGCGTTAAGCTTCTGAAGCGGAACATCGATATGACTCACAAGTTCTCCCCTGGGCTGGTCGAGCTCGCGGAAGAGGCATTGGCAATGAATCCCTCTCCGAAGAACTTCTTAGGGTTTGAGGGACCTTTCCGGATAGTCATCGAATCTTTACCGGACTATATGAATGTTCCTGGGAACCACGAGAACGCGCATCTGATGTCCATTCAAGGCTGTTACGTCACCTGCTGGCTGGACCGGGTTGTTCAGACCCTCACGGCGGACAATGACAACGGTGTCCAGGATGACGGCATGCAAGAACTTCAGAAGCGCCTAGAAGGAATCATCGAGGATCCAAAACGGCTGTCACGTGAATAGTAAGTATAACTTCCTAGCATATACATTTCCTTGACTAATGCGCGATTAGCAAGTTCCAAACGGTATCAGAGGATCAAAGCCAGCTCGCTGCAAGCTGCATCACATTGCAAGATCGATTCTGCCAGTTCCTCCCAAATATGGTGGTACTGATGGCCAACTTCACGCAACAGAGTGTAATCGGTCTCAAGAACAGGGCTATAAAGTCCCTCGAATCGCTCTTCACGAGGGACTCTCAGGTCATTCCTACCCAAGTCCTCCATCACATCATCAGTCTGTTGCGCGATAACTCACCTCAGATTCGCGCAACCATGGTACCGCTCACCTGGAAAATCATGGAAGACAATCCCGCTCTGGAAGGAGCTTGCATCCAAGCCGTGCTCGAACTCGTCAACGATTCTTCTAATGAGCCGAGGAAGAAAGCCATCGGCTTCCTTCAGAAGACGTACCTCATCGCGAAGTCCCGAGAGACAAAATTGAAGATAGCGGCACAGCTGCTGCTGCCATCACAAGATCACGAAAAGACCATTGCAGACCTTGCTCGCCAAGCGCTTGAGGACATCTGGCTTGTGCCCCTGAGTGTCGATGCACAACGAGACGAAAATCAACTTCAACTCCAAAGAGTCGAAAGAGCCTCTCTTCTGGTAGAAACAGTCCGCCAAATACACGACCAAGGGACCCGATTGACAGCCTTTGAAGCGTTTTTCAGCGGCGCTCTTACGAAGGAATCCACCCGAGCTGCGAATTTGCAAATCTGCAAGGACATCGTTGCCGATATGGCCGAAGGCGTTATCAATCCCGAATATTTAGCTTCTGGTATCACGCAGGCACATGTGCTTCAGGCACTGAGTGTTTTCGCCAAAGTGGAACCCGCTCTCTTTTCTCTGGAACAAGTCAAACTCCTCAAGCCCTACCTCAAAGGCCTTGTCAACACAGAAGATCTCCTGGTTGTGCAGCCCATAGTGACGATCTTCCGTCACGTCTTCCCACGGTTGTCCAGTATTCAAATGGAGTTTGCCGAGGAAGTCCAGTCGATTTTGAATAACTCCTTATCGAAACTTGCCAAGTGGGCGTCACAGTGGCATAGCTGCAAGGCTACCCTCCTGGACGTGGTGCATTGCCTAAGGACCATTGCTCCGCTCACGAAGACGGGGGTGAACAGGCTTGTCAATGCGGTCACATCCATGGTTGTTCAACTTCAACATCTGACCAGTTCCTCCCAGGAGTTGGTGGCGCAGTCCCAAGGCAAGATCATCTCGTATGTGATCCTTCTCGGCAGTTTTGGGAAAGTATGTAATCTCAACGAGCACGTTCAATCTCTCCGCGCGCTTGTTGCGGCGCAGGCGCAGAAGATGATAAGCCAAAATAAGGCTAGCGAGGAGCAGATGACGAGGCTGACAAAGTGGGCGCGCTCCTCCTCTTCGTCTTCGGAACTTTTACTCGAAACAGTACGGCCCTTGACGAAGCAGCCGTGGGATTCAAGCGTCCGTAAGCACGCTTTGTGCAGCGTGGGCGAAATCTGCTACGGTTCTCCCGAGCTTTTCAGCCGTGCAGACGCGCAAGCAACGTTCAAGATCGCCCTCAATGGTGATGACATCGAGGCAAAACGGGTCGTCCTTAGGCAATGCCACGAGTTGATGCAGTTGGCGGAAGTACCCGAAGGCGATGCTGAGAAACCTGCTGCGGAGAACACAGCAGGCGAGCTGCGTCCCAAGCAACCAGAATTCCAAGGGATTGCTGCCAAAAGCGCCGCCCATTATCTCGAGAGAGCGTTTCTCGCGGATTTCGTGGATATTGCACTGAATAACAACAACGACCTGGCTCAGCTGGCTACCAACATCATCACGAGCATAAGCCGGCAAGACCTATGTCACCCCAAGGCATGTGGTCCGGCGCTCATCGCCCTGAGCACATCGCCAAATGCTCAGATTGCCCAGGCCGCTGCAGTTCAACACAAGAATATTCACGACAAGAACGAATCAATGTTCGAGAAAGAATATATGGCAGCTATCAAGATGGCTTTTGTTTACCAACAGGAGGTTTTCAACGACCCTCACGGGATGCTAGAGGCTACGCACAAGCCCAAACTGCTGCAGATATTCAGCGTCATCAAGGAGGGAAAAGCGAAGACGCTCAGGAAGTTCATTGAGAACCTCTGCAAGCTGATCAACTTCGACTTAAACAGACTAACGGACGCCGAAACTGGAGCTGAGAACCTTCTGTTTGCGCGATTCTGCCTGGAGAATCTTGCCCTTCTCGATGTTCCAAAGCTTGAAGACGTCGCCATTCTCACCAGTGCTCTGGAAAGCATTGTGCTGAAGGATACCGGTCCAGCTGTGGGCGTGGCGATTGAGACTGAAATGCCCAGGTCATCGACTCTGTCGGAGTTGCCACCCTCACAGCAGCCGCAAGAAACCACTGATGAAAATGCCATGCCAAATCTCCACCAATCTCAGGACAATGCCACGCCGGTGTCGGACGATCGGCTGCTGCAGATCACACGAGCTTGTATGATACTCCAGATGATGTGGGAGACCCGTTCTTTCGTCAGGCGGGCATACAACCTGCAACATATGAAGGGCCGCGTTCCACCAAAGGACTACCAGAAACCGGCAACACGGACCAATTTCGTGTCCGGCAAAGACCTTTGGGAACGTTTCGAGGCGATCTTCAAGTCGCTTGACAGCCGCGAGGCGATGGTGAACCAGTGTCGCGACTTTGTGGAGTTGCTTGAGGTTGACAACGATGCGTTGATCGAGGACGAAGAGATGGACGGCGATGGCGCTGGTTTTGCTACACCTGAGGAAGGTGAGAAGAGTGATGGGCCCGGCGCTCCTACGAGTGGGCGTGGCCGGAAGCGCAAGGCCAATATGTTGGCCGGGAACACGCCCAAGAAAGCACGAGGTCGCCCAACTGGTACCAAGGGCAAGAAGAGGAATTCGAAGACGCCGGAGCCCGATGGCTGGGATTAAGATGCCATAGATCGCTCGCGCCGATAAGTTCGCAATCGCATCTTCGGCATATGGTATGGCGGAAACGCATACTTTTGGGGTTCAGGGTCAGGAAACACCGGGTATCAGTGGCATTTTACTCTCATAAAATGGCGTTGGTTGGGTTATATTTTGAGATACCCCTACCACGGAGGGTCATTTGCACATACGGCGTCTTCATTATGCACCATCATGTATCGCTGGTTCCAAGGCCCGCGGCGTGCAGTTCGTGCTCTTTTCTCCATATTTCCATATACTGGCATGGTAGCGAATTGGAGAATTGCGAGGACGGCAAGATCTGGCTTCTGTGACGCTTGAAGAAAACATTCAACTCAAAGATCCTTCGCTGAACTCCCAGCTTGTCCTCACTTGTACGACCCAATGTTTCAAGCCGTCAGGTGTAAACCGTAGGTTTACACCCAGACCCCGCACATCCAATCATCTTCAGCCTTGGCACCTCGCTGCGGGGATTCATACCCACCCACTTTCAAAAGTTCTAGACAGCTGTACAAATCTCTCTGCGCAGCACAACAAGGCCAGCCATGCCATCTTTCGAGCGGTTGCCGGCTGGTAGGTGCCCTCGAGGAAATGCTTGCCACTGTAACTGACGCAAATGCAGAGCTGCTCCTCATATGGCACGTATACCGCACCCCGCTACTCCTCTCCGCCTTCTCGCTCGTCGCCCTCATACGTCTCACGGTATATCTGCGCAGCGGACGACAGAGATTTTCCTTGTCGCCGGCCCCCTCATCGCCTGTTGGGAAGAAAGAGGTTGAAATTAAGCCGGAATGGCTTCCAGAAAACACAACAGTTGGGCCGTGGGACTTGAACCTGGATAACCATGCGGAAGAAACTGCGCGGCCAATAGAGAGGTTGGAGAAGGTCATGAAGAGGCCTAAGACTGTCAGGGGCAAGAAGACAGCTAGAAAGCCTCGCGCAATCGTGTCCAACTTCGATCATCAGAAGGACAAGGTCCAGCCTCTAGTGTTCTTCCAGTCGCTTTCTGGCACAACTGAACGTTACGCTTCCTCACTCGCGAAGACACTCACCGAGTGGACAAAAGGATGCGATCAGTCCCTCTCCTTCCTCAATCCAGAACTCCTTGACCTCTCCTACATTGAATACGATGACTACTTCATCAGCCCTCCAAAAGCCGATCCAAACGTCAAACACTTCTACCTTATCCTGCTCCCGAGCTACAACATCGACACCGTCCTCAGCACCTTCCTCGGGAACCTGGAAGAAACACACAATGACTTCAGAATCGACACCGCGCCGCTCAGTGGGCTTTTGGGATACTCTGTGCTTGGGTTCGGAGACGGAGAGGGTTGGCCGACGGAAGAAGAAGGCTTTTGCAGTCAGGCGAGAGAGGTTGACAGATGGATGGCAAGACTAACGGGGAGGAAGAGAGCGTATCCGCTGGGTATGGCGGACGTGAAGAGCGATGCTGAGACGAGGATGGCAGAGTGGCGAGTGGGTGTCCAAGAAGCCCTCGTGGAGATTGCTGAGGGCAGAGGACTGGGCGAAGGCGTACCAGGCAGTGGAGACCCCGCCGAAAGCGACGAAGAAGACGTCGACGCCGCCTCTGACAGCGACTCCTCATCCCCTAAGCTGAAGCGCCAGAAGCCTACCCGTGTCGACGAAATAGAAGACCTCGGCACCCTCGTCAGCGCCAGCTCCTCCCCGATTCCAGTCGACTTCACCACCTCCAAACCTAAGTCCCATTCAAAGCCCACCGCCGTTCCTAAAGAAATGGTGCCCCTCACGTCCCCCACCCACGCCGCCCTCACGAAACAAGGCTACACAATAATCGGCTCCCACAGCGGCGTAAAAATCTGCCGCTGGACAAAATCCGCCCTTCGCGGCCGTGGCTCCTGCTACAAGTACTCTTTCTACGGCATTGCGTCCCACCTCTGCATGGAAGCCACACCCTCGCTCTCCTGCTCGAACAAATGCGTATTCTGCTGGCGCCACGGCACAAACCCCGTAGGCACCACGTGGCGTTGGGTCACCGACCCCCCAGAGATGATATTCAACGGCATCACCGAGGCGCACTACAAGAAAATCAAGATGATGAAGGGCGTCCCCGGGGTCCGCGCGGAAAGGTTCGCCGAGGCCATGCGCATACGACACTGCGCATTATCATTAGTAGGAGAGCCACTGTTCTACCCGCATATCAACGAACTGCTTAACATTATGCATCGGAATCGGATTTCGACGTTTCTCGTATGTAACGCGCAGCACCCCGCACAATTAGCTTCCCTCGTCCCGGTCACCCAGTTGTACGTCTCCATCGACGCTTCGAATAAAGACTCGTTACGCAAGATCGATCGCCCGCTGCATCGAGACTTCTGGGAGAGATTTCAGGCGTGTCTGGATATATTGAGGCAGAGGCGGTTTGAGCAAAGAACTGTGTTCCGGCTTACACTTGTCAAGGGGTTCAACATGGCGGATGAGGTTAAGGGGTATGCGGATCTCGTGGAGCGCGCGTTGCCCGGGTTTGTGGAAGTCAAGGGCGTGACGTACTGTGGCACTTCTGCAGCTGGCTCGGCTGGCCTCACCATGCAAAACGTTCCGTTTTACGCCGAGATCCAGGAATTTGTCACTCTCCTCTCCGAAGAACTAGTTTCTCGCGGACTGGGATATGGGATAGCGGCGGAACATGCGCATAGTTGCTGTGTGTTACTGGGGGATGAGAAGAGGTTTAAGAGAGAGGGACGTTGGGCTACCCGGATCGACTTTGAGCGGTTTTATGATTTGTGGGAGGGCAAGGCGCAGGGGAGCAGGCTAGGGGAGAACGGGGAGGTAGTGGGATGGCGGCCAGAGGATTATGTGGGTGAAGATACTCCCGGATGGGCGCTTTGGGGGGAGGGAGGGTTTGATCCCAGGGATACCAGGGTTAAGCGAAAGGGGAAAGGGAAGAAGACGGAAACGGAGGTAGAGGTGGAGGAGAAGGGCGAGGATGGGGTGGGTGATGCTGCGGTGGAGATCTGAGATAGACGAAATACATTTTGAAATTTGGAGGAGCCTTTTAAATTAATCTGAGCACAGTTGAAAAAAAGCATCGCACAGTATTCTATAGCATATGCTGAGTATAGTTAGAACTGTAACGTATATTGTCCAGGACTACGGGTTTGTGAGAGCGGCTGTGGCTGCATGAGGCTTGTGGTGGCTTATATAATCAACATGACGGTTTGACGCGTGCCAAGAGATGTGCATCATGGGTCCAAACGCCTCAACTTTCATCAACAACAACCGACCACGCAAGCCAACGCCTTGTACTTTTGCTAGGTCGACTGCTCTCCGGTCTCTCATACTAATAACAGTCGTTAACACATATTGATATATTAAGGCTCTCCTTCCTGACCCCCAGGCGACCGACTAGTTACAACCCACGGTCATGTGCTTATAGCATGTGAAGGGAATCAACTTCGGTTGTCGTGAGGAATTTTGAGCTATTCACCACGCTATGGATTCTTCAAAGCAGAAGTCAGATGGGAATGAGCGGCCGGGCTCGAACGCTGGATCGGCAAAAGCTACAGACTCCAAGGAAAGCCTTCAGGGAAAGTCCGATAGCTCAGATGGATCCTCCACCGCCCTCGGTAGTCCCGAGCTCAGCCCTAAGAATGACGCCCTCACTACAGATTTCATGCCGGAAGCCGACGTGGACAAGGTGCCGGGGATGCCGCGAGGAGAGACGGAGTCTATAAGATTCGATGGCGAAGACGAGAACCCTGCCGTACCCGCATCGTTCCAGAGATCATCGAGTCCGGCGGCTATGCAAAAGAACAAAGGGGCTGCATACGAGAAAGTGGGTGAAGAGGGTATCAACAGGATGCACAAGTTTTCTCTGTACGAGACGAGCACGCGGTTTTACCTTGTAGGAGCGGATATCATGGACAGGCACTATCGCGTTTTAAAGATCGACCGTACCGCTGGACCCGGGAACTTGACTATATTCGAGGACGACATCGTCTACGATAAGAGAGAGATGAATCAGCTCTTGAACGCCATCGACGACGGGAATAAGACAACCGGTGGCTTGAGGCTAAAGTGCAGTACCTGGGGCCTCCTGGGCTTCATCAGGTTCACAGAGGCTTACTATATGATCCTGATCACTAAGAGGGCGCAGGTGGCCATGCTCGGCGGCCACTATATTTACCAGGTGGACGGTACAGAAATCATCCCACTCACGACAGGTTCAACATCCAGATTCCAAAAGGATCGCAACCCCGAAGAAGCACGATTCCTTGGTATCCTAAATAACCTGGACCTCACTCGCTTCTTCTACTTCAGCTACTCGTACAACATCACTCGAAGCCTGCAGCAGAACATTATCCGCGAAAGAACGGCGCTCAACGAAGGTCTCCAACATCCGAATCGAGACTATCAGGACATGTTCGTATGGAACCATTACCTGCTCGAGCCGGCTCGTATGGCTCTGAAGAACGTTTACGATTGGTGTCACCCCGTCATTCACGGCTCTGTTGACCAATCGTCGCTCAATGTATTCGGTCGGAGGGTGTACATTACGCTCATGGCAAGACGTTCGAGATTCTTTGCTGGAGCACGATTTCTGAAGCGCGGCACAAATGACTTGGGCTATGTTGCAAACGACGTCGAGACTGAGCAGATCGTCTCAGAAGCTTTGACGACGTCCTTTCACGCACCAGGACCGCGGCTCTTTGCGAATCCAACATACACCTCCTACGTGCAGCACCGAGGCAGCATCCCACTGTACTGGACACAAGATAACACGGGCGTCACGCCCAAACCCGATATCGATCTCAACCTACCAGATCCTTTCTTCAGTGCTGCGGCTTTGCATTTTGACAATCTGTTTGAACGGTACGGTGCGCCTATTTACGTCCTCAACCTCATCAAACAACGCGAGCGGTTGCCAAGAGAGACCAAACTGCTTTACGAGTATCAAAACGGACTAAAATATCTGAATCAATCGTTGCCCAAGGACAAGAAGATTTTGTACGAAGCATTCGACATGTCTCGAGCATCGAAGACCCGTGGCCAAGACGTGATAGGAACACTAGAACATCTTGCAGAGAAGGTGCTCCGCAAGACAGGCTTCTTCCATAATGGTGACAAGGAGTTCGACCGGCCACAAGTACAGAACGGTGTCGCTAGAACGAATTGCATCGATTGTCTCGATCGGACGAACGCTTGCCAATTTGTCCTTGGAAAGCGCGCACTTGGTCGACAGCTTCAGGCTCTCGGAGTTATCGCCGGACCCACGGTGGAGTACGATACCGATTGCGTAGACATATTCACTCACATGTTCCACGCCCATGGAGATGCAATTGCGATGCAATATGGAGGGTCCCACCTGGTAAATACGATGGCGACCTACAGGAAGATCAACCAGTGGCAGAGTAGCTCTCGCGACATGGTCGAGAGCTTCAAACGCTACTATCACAACTCTTTCTTGGACTCCCAGCGCCAGGAGGCATACAATTTGTTCCTGGGCAATTACATCTTTGCCCAGGGACAGCCAATGCTTTGGGATCTCACCACCGACTATTACCTGCATCATGAAGACCCGCGTTCATGGCTGGGAAAGCCACGGCGTAACTACATCAATTGGTACTCTCCCGAGCACTTGCGCGCGCGCACTCTTCCTCCAGCCGTGACGCTGATTCACAAACGAAACCTCATCGACAATAGTATCTTGCCTTACGACGACTATTGGCTAGAGTACTATCGTCCGCTCGCCGTCACGTCCTTCTTGAAGGTGTATGCTTTCCGTCTCAATTCTCCGCCCAAGGATTCGAAGGACGGCTCGTTCCCATCACGCCGAGAGGACATTTCGCCGTTCGTCATCAGGAAGAAACAGAATGATCAGAGCTCACCTAGCAAAGACGGCAAAAAGCCGCATCGGAGAGGCGTCACAATTGTGGAACCATCAAGCGATCCGGATTCTCTTAGGAATGACCTCATCGCTAGACGGAAGGAAAAAATGCATCTCCATATACCCGAGACAGGATCTCCGGTGAAACAATCCATTCTTCGCGACTCGCATTTCGAGGCCCAGATGCCTTCATCTGCGCCACTGATGGCAGGTTCTTTTCCCTCGATGAGCAATTCTACATCGACTGGGGTGTCTAGCTTCGGTAAACCTTTTCGACCGGCGGACAAGACACTCATTCACCAATGGACCTTGTCACAGTTCTACGAGAATAGTCTCAACCCGTCGATCACTGCGGCTGAAGCGGAAGAATACAGTCGATACGTCGACCATCCGCTCACCCTGCCTCTTGTAGTCAGTGGCGAGACGCCGAGCGTGGATGATCCTGCGGCATTGGAGTACTACGAATATCTCTGCATGGCAGAAGATGGTATTCCGCATCCAGTTCGCGACCCAGAAACAGCATCAATCCGCCCGTCGACCGCAGAATACCACCTGCGCTTCGACAACGACGCTGCTTCCATCCGCTCTTTCACGCGCCCAACCTCGGCTGCGGGATTCAATACGCCATTCTCGCATCCATCAACACATGCACATCTGCATCTGCATCCTCCTTCGAACTATGGTCTCTATCCGCAACCCTCAGGCCATAGCCACGATGACCACGATGCGCTGTATCCTGGGGCTGGAAACGGCAAGTTCCAGATAGCGGATGAGGATATCGAAGAGTTTGAGGAGTTTCTGAAGGTCAAGGATAATCCACTCGATGTTGAAGACGAGGACGGCGCGAAGAAGAGGTATAAGGCTTATCGGCAGTGGCTGAGGGGCAAGAGCTTTTTCAAGCAGAGTAAAGTGGATCCTGAATGGCATCTCCAGCTGCCTGTTAGGTGATGGGTGATTGGTAACGTCGCCGGAGGAACTTTGCTACTACCGTCGTTCTTATCAGTGTTAGCGGAGTGTATGTATATTCGTTTTCGGCATGGCTTCCTTGATTGTTGGGCAAGCGGGCTTGGGTTGCTTATTTCTTGTAATGATTAATGATTAGATAGACGGAGGCCAAGGGCAAGCATAATAGAAGGGGACAATCAACACTGCACCACTTGATAATTGAAAATCTCCGGCCCAATCTTGTTCGCAAGGCTGTGCTGATGTTGTGCCTGGCTCGCACCACAGGCAAGTGCCCGGTTACAAACCCGAGAGCCACGTGAAGAGCAAGCTGAGGGAAGGACAAGGCACCACTAACAGGGACCAGATATAGCAGTACTATGATTGTCGTGCATGTATCTGCAATACTCGCAGGCGGAAAAGGCGCTAGTGCCTGGCTCACGGCATTGTCCAGGGGTTGTGATTCAGCCGCTGTGCTCCTCAGGCCCGGAATGTGGAGGTAATGCATCTCTACCAAAATTTTATTGCCATCATATTCGGGACTTTCATCCCTTCCCACTCGCTCCCCATACCGCTCTGCCCTACCGACTTTATTGCCCGCGCTCATATACGCATCAAGGCTTTCCGCAGCCCGCCATTGGTGGCGCGCTGGCGTCGCTCTATCGTGAATTGGCTCGCTAACCTGGCCATGATGAGAAGGTGATGAAGTGAGGCGCTCATCGCGTCGCCCAGCAAGAACAGGCGCAGAGTTTGCCCGTACGATGTCACGATGACAGGTGGGCGGGTCAGATAAGGGGGCGGCGCGACCAGTCTTCTCGTATTCTATGGGGACATGCTGGCTGCGCTCGCATTACGAACTGGCAACGTAAACGGAGGCAGTGTTTCGTTCCGTGTTTCGAATCGCTGCAAGACGACCTTTCTTGCAGCCTTCAGGCACGCTTCTCCTCTTCTCTCCTGCTCTTCAGGCTTCATCTGGTCTCTTGGTCTTGGGCTTCACTGTCCATTGTCCATTTCTCGGACCGGAGCCAGCTGATTGCTCGTTACGGTCCGTTTATAAGGCGCACAGGGCTGCCCGTTTTCCATGAAGGCCTGGCCCCCGCACTAAGACGACTCAAGCTTTCTAAAGGCCCAGGATCGGCGCGTTTCGTCCCCAGCGGCGCATCGTCATCGCCCCTTCCCCGTGTGGGTGCCCGGTCGCCGCTTCCGCTGCCTCCGCTGCACTTCCCGCCGACAACTCACCAACACGCCATCGACTAAGCAATCGCACGGCTTAGGCCACGGAAAGCGCCCACTCACCGCGCCGCACTTCACTCTTCCAGACCGCCTCAATTGACTTGCTTCGCGCCTTCCACACGGCCATTTTGAGGGAGGGGAGGATGGCCCTTTCACCCTGCGACGCCGGACTCGAGACAAGCCACACTCTACACACTCGGTTCCCACGAGCCTCCTCGTCGCCGTACCGATCCTTCGAAATATTCCCGCTGAAAATTCCCCGGCCGAATACACACACTGGTTGCGCATACACCGTCCGCCCGCAGCCATGCACTGGTTTCTGAGCGGCGTGCAGTCGGCCATCTTCCACTATGCCTCGTGCGGGCCATGTAGTGGCTACATGTATAAGAAACAGAGGCGGAAGCAAGCAAAGAGGGGGCGGGAGGCGAGGATAAAGCTGGAAATGGAGCAGCCAGATCTATACCACCATCCCGAACCGACCGGGACGAACCCATACTGGCAAGAAGAGATAGCAATGGGCCCGGGGCCGCCGCCTAGGAGAGCAAAGCGGTCGAATACGTGTCACTCCAGGCCGATTACGACTGCTGGGACGCAGAGTACTGGCGTGAGCCAAGGCGGAAGCAGCGTTGATGTTGCCCGATCCGAGGACATTCGCCTAAGCGACGATACGCTGGATGATGACGACAACTGGAACCGCAAGCGCTACCAGAGGGAGGACGAAGACCTCTGGGGCTCCTCAGATGCCGTGCCCCTCCAGCCCACCATGTCCGGCTCGTCCGCCGGTGTTGCCGGCCTAAAGCGGCCTGGCACTTCTAGGTCGGGAAGCTACTACTCCGCTCGCGCACCACCGGTAAACGACCTCCATCCACCCGTCGTCAGTTTACCGTCCCCGCATCCGGCCGACAATCGCTGGATGCTGCAACCCCCGCCCAAGGCTAGTGTCATGAGCGGCAAGGAACGAGCCACGAACCGAAGTCGCAGTGGAAGCGGTGCGAGTAGCAGGGTGGAGTTGAGTTTGCAGCGTCAAGTGAGCGCCCGCCAGCTGAAGCAGAAGCTGGACAGAGGGGAAACCCCAGAGATGCCTTCAATCTCTAGAGGAAGTTCATATACTAATCTGCTTGCTGGACAGCGCCACGAGAGACCGAAGACGCCCCAGGTACGGCCGCCCTCGGCGACAAGCTCGCGAAGGAAGAAGCGCCGCGACGCAGCCATCATGAGAACAGAGGGGAAAGATCAGTCTTCTGGAGATTCAAGCGACACCATCGTCCACGGCTCGCCCTCGCCGAAGCAAGCTCATGTCCCTAGTATCAAAGTTGTCCACATCCGCAGCAGCCGGCAGCAGCTCTCGACCGTTCTGTCTAGCGGCGGGGGCACTGCATCCCCTACCAAGGGCACCCGCATGACTAAAATTTCCACCTCCCACAGCGAAAACGAAAACGCTCACGTGGAGATGCCCGCTCCCGTCCTCAAGCGCCCTAGGACCCGCGTTACCCAATCCTCCGATTCCATCCCCTACCTCACCAAGCACCGCGAACCCCTCACCTCGTCCGACATATCCTCTCTCAACGTACTTCAAGACCTCGTCTCACCCCGCGCCCTTCTCAACTCCCGCTTCGTCTCTGCTCCACTAATGGAAGCTCGCATCAGGCTCCCGCCTTCGGACCAGGAAGAGGAGAAGACCCTGGAGGGCATGGAGATGAAAGAGTGGACTGGCAGTAGATTTGCCATCAGCCGTGGGTGGCCGAGTGACGAGGTCGGTGGCGCGGGTGCAAAGGCGCCTGTCGATGCGCTGGGACTCCCGCTGGAACGAGACCCGAGATTGAGGTGGAGTGTCGATTTCTGATTTCGCATACGTCCGCATACGTTCACGCCCACGCATCGCATACGCATACGCGCGCATAGGTCTACGCACGACCTACGGGTCGCCTCCGCATCAAAGGCCCACAGAGTTGGCCTTCCGCATCTGTTTATACCACATTCCTCATCATGTTCATAACCTCCTTTCCTCGGCCCCTTTAGCGACTCTTTTTGGATACAGTCGACGAGGTGGCGCAAATGGACGCACACTTCTTGCATGAGAGCATTACGACTGCGAGTTCTTTTGTTTACCTGAGCGAGCACGACGGCGTTTCTGGTTGTCTAGGATTAGCAAAAGGCGTCATCGTTGGATAGTGCATCCTTCGGATATTTTGATTTCATCACTCTGGGTCTCTGTTATCATCTGGCATTTTTCTGGTTATCACAGCATGGGAAAGCTGGGGCACATCATTACTGGGCATTGTCTTTTGTTAAAGCGCCGCGCGGTGGATGAGTAGCATTGAAGAGCGCAAGTTGAATAAGACAAAGTTTTGGGTTGCAATAATGGTAATATGCTCCATGTGCCTTTGCAACGTGCAAGCGCCTATTCCAACCCAAAACGCCTTCAATGCTGTTTCTGATTCTCCGGCCAGTCTTTAATTGCTCTTCTCCACCCAACCCCTCAATTCAATTCCGCACATTAACATCCCAAATCTTCAGCGTCTCCCCCCTTCCACCCCTCTTCTTCCCACCAACCTTGCCCTCCTTCCCACCCGCCTCACTCAAGCTCAGCATGGCCTTACTAACCCTCGCCAACACATCAACCAACTCGCTCATCCTGCCCGTCTGCAAAAAGGCCTCCTGCAGCCACTTCTTCGTCATGTCCGCCACCATGACGGCGACATCCATGGCCTTTGTCGCGCTGTCCCTATGGAAGAAGAAACTCCCCGCTTGCACGACCGTCAGATACGTGATCACCAGCTCGGGTATATACGCTTTGTAAATGGGCCACCAAACATCGTCCTCCCTCGGGTCCGCGAGATCCAGGATCGGGGGGAACGCCTCGACGATGGCGTCGAAGACTTCCTTGATTGCCTTTGTAGACACTTTGCCGCTGGGGCTGTTTTCCTTTTC
This sequence comes from Pseudomonodictys pantanalensis, assembly GCA_019022785.1. Classification (NCBI taxonomy): domain Eukaryota; kingdom Fungi; phylum Ascomycota; class Dothideomycetes; order Pleosporales; family Parabambusicolaceae; genus Pseudomonodictys; species Pseudomonodictys pantanalensis. The sequence goes on from JAFHBV010000024.1 coordinate 120,344, forward strand.
GGCGAGGAGGGCGGCTTCGTGGGTGCGCCATTCGCGGAAGAGCATGATGAGGCGGACGATTTGGGTCAGGTCGTAGTACTCTTGGGACGCTTGGCGGAGCTGGCGCACGCGCTTGGCGTGGTCGAGCGCGCTGGGGATCTGCGAGGGCTGGATGATGTGCCGGTCCGAGGAAGAAAGGGATTGCCGCAGGGACTCGGAGAGGGCGACTTCGTCTTGGGTTTCGGCGTCCGGGGAAGTGAAGTCGAAGGAGTAGCCGCAGAGGGCGGGCGTGCGCTGGAGGGAGAGGTTCTCGATGGACATTTCGGTTACGATGCGCTCGGCGGCTCCGAGACGGCCGTTTGCTGGATGTTTGTTAGTGATTGTTCGGTTGGTTGGAGGATTGACGATGGATGAACACTTACAAAGTAATGCTGTGACCGCAACTGCCATATCGAAAAATGTCTTCTCGACCTTGTCGACGTAATTGTACCACTGCAGTCCTGCGATCAAAGCCTCTTCAGGTGGAGATACGTCGTACCCAGGCAGGGCAGCTTTGATGCGATGGCCGGGCCATAGTACGTTACCCTCAATTGGTTCCAGGATACTGTAACGCGAAATAGTGGCCTCGATCTTTCCCCCAGCGTTGAGTTGGCCACTTTGTTCTAGGTTGATATGACAGCTCACACTAATTGCTTTGGATGCGTCGAGACCGTAGTTCTCCATGAGCTGGACGGTCCGTTTCTGCTCGTCGATGCCCTTGATGTCGGGCAAGACTCGTGCCACGGCCTTGCAAGCTCGGTGCGGTGTCATTTGCGAGGCATATAGGGGAACGAGTTGGAGGCGCTTGCTAACGCGAAGGAACTCCAGATAAGCTCCGAGGACATTGTCCACCATGTTCGTGTTGAATTCTGCGCGATCGTACAGCTGGAGGCCGTTGGTCAAAGCAATCCAGGCGTGGATGAGAATGCGCAAGGCGTGGGGGTCGGTGGCTAAGGCCTGGTAGTATTTCTCCGCCTCAAGTTTGTCTTCTTCTTCACGATCACGGACGATTTTGAACGGGTTCTTGTCCGTCTTGAACATATCTGCGATCGCCAGGCCGGTCTTGTACATCAGTTTATGAATTGTCCCACTGATGAGCGCGCCCTGGACAAGCCTAAGCGGAGATGTCGCCTGGGAAGCTGATGCCTTGTTCGTCTTCAACAACTCGATGACCGTCGCTGCAGAGGTTTCCCAAGGGCCGATGTCGGCGACGGCATCTTGGAAGATGAATTTGGTAGCCAGGGTGTGCGATACACGGCCTGGTGGGCTGTCCATCAAATACCGGTCGAACCTGGAGAGCAGAAGAGCATTGTAATGTATGTAGAGGTAGTCCTCCCAAGAGCGACAGACTTGCTGGGCGTGCTTCATATCCCCGCTAAGAAGGCTGTAAACAGCGGCTTCGTAAGGATTGCGGGCTCCACTGGCAGCATAGAAGCACGTTCGGCGGAATAGGAAACCCGCATCTGGCCCGGCCAAATTTGGAGCACCGTCTGGATGCGTCTCGTACGCGGCGCCTATACTCACACCGCGCCATGCCTCGTTACGCTCTTTGCACCAGTCGCTGATTTTCTCCCATGGCTCGCCTCGCCGAAGCATTTCGTAGCAGACCATCCATAGTGCTCGGTCGTAGTACTCGTCGGGTTTCTCCAGCTCCTTCGACTGACGAACTGGTGCATCCGGGTCCAGCTGGGTGATCAGCTCCTTTTTGTCGTTGCTGCGTATTGGCGTATCTTGGTCCAGCGGCCCGTCTACGCCTTGCATGCGTTTCGCCTGCTTGATTTTCGCCCTGGTATCCAACCATCCACTCGTCCAGGTGTGTGTATTCTTTCCTGCGTAGGTTTCAAGTTGCTGAGTTATGGACTCAATGTCACTCTCGCTGTTACCAGCTGTCTGCCGTAACCACTTCAAGATGAGCATCTTTTCTTTCGCAACATTATCCTCCAGCATGAATCGATCCCAGATCTTGGTCTTCGGAGACCACGGTGTCTGTCCTCCAGCCCTTTGCAAGCGCTCTTGCCTTTGCGCTTCGGCATCGAATCCCGGTTCGTGGTGGTAATGATCTATGACAAGGCGCAGAAGCTCCCATGTTGCTAGCTCAGCTTGCCAATGGCGCAGCTCTTGGACGCTGAGCGAGGTCGGTGGAGCGCTTGGTTCGATGGAAAACGAAGGTGCGGCGGAGTTCCTGGATTGTCCGAGAACGCTTCTCTCATCCGCGATGTTTTCTATTCTCCGCTGCAAGCTCCTGCCCAACTCGCCCTTGTTTTCCGCGTCGTTCTGCCTCTTCAGCTCCTTGGCCGTACTCTCCGCGAGATCTCGAAACTTTCCCACCATCTTGACTGTCGTATGGTACTTCGCCTTGATATCCTCATTGCCGTGGGTATGCCAGTGGTCGACTCTCTCTGCAAACTTCTCCACCTCTTTGCCTACTCGGTCCGCCATTGCGCGCAATGGTTGGAGGGCATCGCTCGGCGCAGGGCTTTTCGCGCTCCGTGGAGCTCCAATGACGAGCGCATTGTTACCGTTCGTCTGAATTAATCCGTCAGCACCAGAATCTCCCTCTCCGAGTCGTCTGTGTGCAAGAATGAACCGCCGTCTGTTTGTCACTTACCTTGGCTGCCATCTGCGCCCGGCGGAAGGACGAGGACATGTTGGCGGAGTTCCCGGAGAGAAAGACGCGATGCTATTCAGTGACAATTTTCCCAGGACCCCAGTTCATTAACGGGCTTGGGGGACAGGCGAGAGTATGGCGCGAGATCTTTCAAAGAGCCTCCTCCATCCACAACACCGCGAAAGCTATTGTTGTCGGGCTCGTTGGTTGGCCCGAGCGTTCAGTAGCGCGCTCCGTGCTTGGCGCGTCGGTATAAAATTCTCGCTACGAGTTCGATTCCTCTTTTCTTCTTTAATGTCTTATAGGCAGTCATTAGAGTCTCGGTTCAAACGGTCAGTGTTTGAGCAGGTCCATGCGGCCTCCCAGCGCGCTCACGATTGTCTTATATTGATATATCTCCTAAAAACTGCCTTGATCTACTTGTGGAGCGTGAAAGCGCAGACAGCAAAGGAGGTATAACATGTTTCTTTTCATATCTGATACAGCATAATGTACAGGCAAGGATTAGTATGATCTGGCAATGACATTGGCTTGACCCGGACCGTTATGTCCCCTCGCTTCTCTGCTTCATCTTTAATCTGGAGCCGTCAATATGCCAGTTCACGTTGGACCTCGCAGAACTCACTTCAGCAAAGAGTACTTCGGACAGCTCACAGTACTCGCCTTTTCTCCCTTCTCCTCGTAAAAGGCATTGCAGCACTCGTACAAGGCGTCGATCTGCATCGGATTAGCTCTGAATACAGATGCATTGGAATGAGGAGGTCATTGCGGTGCTGATGCAAAGTCTCGGATACATTATAGAGTCCGTTCCAGCTGATCGGGGTACATACTTCTTTCTTGCATTTCTCCTCGCTATAGTTGTTCTTTTGTAGACAGCCTGTGCGAACAAGTGAGCAAGCGGCATCATGACGGCCAACAAGCTGCATACTCTGAATTGCACAAGCCTTTGCATGGCATGGAGGATCTGTCTGAAGGTCTTCCTTCGTTCCCTTGCGAATATGTGAGCTTCGCAAGTCCATGATGAGTGACATCAGAACGTACCATTTTCGCGTCACGTGGACAGGCGAATGCGCCACCAATCGTCTCTCACAATCGGACCAGACCTGACGGCCAGCTGGCGATAAGCAATCAATTGCTTAGGCAACAGAAATAACCGTAGGTAGGGCTGAAAGGCAAGGCAGAACGACCTAGCGCAGCGCGGTGAAAGTGAGGGTTCTGGCTCGGCCACTTGAAGCTTGAACGACGACCCCACTAGCCACCCTACCTCACCTCTTTGACTAAAACTCCAGAGCAACTTTCGCTTTCCTTCGCGCTCTCCGGTTGTTTTCGCCACCTATAAATACCTCTCCTCCCTCCGTACACCCTTCAACCACTTTCTCTCACGCACCACCATTCACGACCCGCGCCTGCGCTCTTAACCGCACCTGCCTACTACTATAAGAGGCCGTCCCCCGCGCTTTCTGTGCGTCTCACTCCCCACCTGCGCTTCTCGCCGCCGCCTAACTCGCCCAGGTGTACACACGCTCACTAAACACATCATATACCACAAATCTTGCGACCTCGCTCGCCTCCCACTCACACAATGTCTGACAACGACTCCCCCCACAACATGCAGCACAAGCCGGAGGACAACGGCCAGTCGGAGCACCTCAATATCAAGGTGACGGACAACAACAACGAGGTCTTCTTCAAGATAAAGCGCACCACGCAGCTGAAGAAGCTCATGCATGCGTTCTGCGAGCGCCAGGGCAAGAACATCTCCAGCGTGCGATTCCTCTTCGACGGCCAGCGGGTGCAGCCTGAGGACAATCCGGAGACAGTACGTATGGCCAGCGCAAGACGCGCACAACCTTTATAGCCACTCCCCTGCAAAAGAAGTATGGATGCTAACAAATCACAGCTCGACATGCAAGACGGCGACACCCTCGAAGTCCACCAGGAGCAGATCGGAGGAGGCTGCTAGCGACATCATCAGCCGCGACAGCTGGGTCGCTTCGCCAAATTCTTCGGCCCACACACGATTGCACGTCTTCGATTTTTAGCCCTCGTACCCTGCGGCATCGAGAATTATAGTGAGACAGTAGCAGAAGAGGCAAGGGAGAGCGATGGGGGTGATCTCCCTTTTATATCCGGCGATGGGTTTCTGGTAACTGGCGTCTAGGGCGCCATGGGCTCGCCCGAGCGGCGCGCCTTTCATGCCTTCATGTAGTCTACGACACCGGTCCTGATATGACTCCATCTTGGGAAGATTCTGCCTTGCTGGTCTCTTCTCTTAAGTGCTTCAATTGACATAGTGGTCTCTCGAATAATAAAGTTCAATTCCATGCTCGGATCTCTCACTAACAGGTTCGGATGCAAAGGAGATCCAATATCACCTATTCATTATCTAGTTATCCTCAATGATATTGGAACACCCATAATCCAACACAGAAAGCGTATTTACAGCTCCATAGCCTCCAACAAGGCTCGATCGCATCTCCCAGTAGGAAACTCTATCTTTACCTTTGACTTCTTCGGAATAATTACCGAGCATGACGTTGACGTTACCTTACAATTAAGTCTCACCACCATAGATCGAAAGAAAACCACATCCTATACACATGACTCTAGGATCGACGAATCAGCTCCGCGATCACACCCCACACTCAATCCTCCCAAACAGCCCTCTTCCTCTCCTCCGCCGCCTGCGCCTCTCTCTTCTCCTTATTCCTCTCCTCATCCCTCCTCTTCCTTTCCTTCTCCCGCATCGCCTTATCATACTCCCTCTCCTCCTCCGTCCTCCTCGGCGCCCTGACCCCCAACGCACCCGCAATCAACCTCCCCGCCACCGCCGTCGTCTTATCTGGCCTCCTACTCGGACTCGTCGTTCCACTACCCGGGCCACTCCCCGCATTACTTCCGCCCCTGCTCCTCGCCGCAAACGGTACATTATCTGGGAATTCGAACGGCGTAGGCGATGCGGGGGTTGGCGGCGGTGGATTCGGGAGGTCGGAGCTGTGGATTGTGGATATCGGGGACAAAGGCGACGTGGTTTCTCTAGTGCTGGTGCGCGAGAGGTTCGAGGAGGGCTGGTCAGAGGATGTGGTTGTTTCGGTTTCGGTGTCGCTGCCGGAGAGGTCGTCGTCCCAGGAGTCGGCTACGGGGCGGGATTTTGGCTTGGAGGCGGGTTTTGAGGGCGTCTTTGTGGAGAGCTTGAGGTGCGAGAGGGTGGTGGCTACCTCTGGGTGGTGTCAGTGTGTGCTTCGATGGTAGGGACGCTGATGAGAAGAGACGATGAGACAGAAGAGGAAGAGGGATTGCATGGGCGTCTTACCAGCCTCTGAGGGTGTTGCGTGGGCCATTTTGTCTTTCGTCAGGCGCTGTTCTGTCGTGCAATGCAAAGCGTGATGATCGTCCGAATTACGGGGCAAGGTGAGGAAGCAGCAAGGAGGTAGCTTTGCCAGGATTGCGGGGTAGCTATTTTATACACGCGACTCCCACATCAAGGTTGATCTCCCGACCAGAAAACCACTCAGCTCGAATTCACTTGTGAGTAATTGCCAATATTTCTGGAACGGCCCAAAGGCACGGGCAAGGGGTACGCAACATATATTTGGAACTTTGCATGTTCAGCTATGAAAGACGCCGCAAAATGTGGGGAGAGCGGGTCGGCTTTGGACCTCAGCGACGGAGGCCTCGTCATGAGCAGCCCCTTTCATCATTGCTTGTCCACTTTTTTGAGCCATGCATGCTTCTGGAAACATGGACGAGTGTGCGGTAGAGGATTACCTTATACGGCATTCCCGGCAGATGCATGTGGTAGATCGGGTTCCTTCGATGCTTTCTTCTTTGACCGAGGCATACGCGAAGATCGCTGCTGACGATGAATGAGGGGAAGGGTCCATCGGCTACTGGTGCTGAACGACGTTCATCTGATTATCTCCCTTTATTTCCGCGGATCTGTACCTTTGACGTCCTGTAGGGTGACACAGAAGTTTAACACACCAATTGACAACTCTCGTTTAGACTTGTTTCTTTGCGGTTTCGGTCAGCATTAGCGTCTCATTGACTCTTTCACGTTCCCGACGGGTTGCTCTTTCAAATGATATAGATTAATCTCGCTTTCCTCCAACATGCTTCCCCATCGAGGATGCTGCTTTAGCAGGTCCCTACGCCCCCACAAACCACATCCCTCCATATCCGGACCTCAATTCCTTAGAGCATCCTTTTCCTCCTCGTCAAGACACCTCGACTACGCTTCCACGATACAGAACCTGAAGATAGGCTCCCAAACCCGCGTAATCTTCCAAGGTTTCACCGGCAAGCAAGCCACCGCCAACGCAAAAGAGTCTCTAGCATGGGGCACCAAGATTGTCGGCGGCGTGAAGCCCGGAGGCTCTGGCGAACATCTCGGTTTGCCAGTCTTGCCATCAGTAAGAGCAGCGATGGAGCAGTTGAAGCCAGATGCAACGTGCATATATGTGGCAGCGCATCAAGCGGCTGCTGCGATTGAGGAGGCCATTGAAGCCGAGGTTCCGTTGATTGTGGCGGTTGCGGAACATATTCCATTGCATGATGTTTTGAGGGTATGTATGTGGGATGGATGGGGAATTGGAGAAGATGCTGATGACGTTTAGATACACTCCATGCTATCTACGCAGTCAAAGACCAGGCTAGTGGGTGCGAACGCACCCGGTATCATATCAGCAATCGGACGGTGTAGAATTGGCTTCCAGCCCCTACCTACATTTTCACCGGGCCATATCGGTATTGTAGCCAAGTCAGGTACCCTCTCCTACGAGACTGTGGGGTCTTTGACAAGAGCTGGACTGGGGCAAAGCCTGTGTATTGGCATGGGAGGCGATGTAGTTGCTGGTACAGACTTTGTGGATGCATTGAAGGTTTTCGAGACAGATGACGATACAAAAGCTATTATTATCGTGGGCGAGCTCGGTGGAACAGCAGAAGAGGAGGCTGCAGATTGGATTCTGGAGTACAGGAAGAGGGCTAAGGATCCCAAGTACGTATGCTAGGGTGCTGCTATGGAGGGTGTGCTAACAATCGATTTGTAGGCCTATTGCGGCGGTAATAGGCGGCTTCCAAGCAGCGCCAGGAAAGATCATGGGTCACGCTGGCGCATGGACAGGCATCAGAGAAGGAACTGCGGAGTCAAAGTACAAGGCTCTGGAGAATGCTGGAGTAACTATGGTCGATCATCCTGCAAAGTTTGGCAGCGTCATGAGGAATATCCTGTCGAGGTCTGGTCGAAGTGTAAGGAGGATTGTTCGTCCCCCTGTTGCCAGGTACAAGATGTTCTCTCACAGAAACAGGAGCAATCAGCATCACAAGCCCAACAATGCCGCTCATACCACACCTCCCGTATACGACCATGCTCAGCCGTACCACCCCCCTCCCCTCCGACACAGAAGCGCTCCTTCCATCTTTCCTCCTCGCAAACAATTGACCTCCTGTCCAAATACAACATCACCACCTCTCCTGTCCCGACCTCACCACTGTCCACCCACCGCCTCAGCATAACCGTCTCCCGCAGCGACCGCTCTCCCTGCGTTCTCGCCTCGCCCACCGCCTCACCACCCTCCCTTTCCGCGCGATGTCGCCGCTTCCCCTTCGATTACCGAGAGGGTCCAACACCCGACACGATAAAGGACGCAATAGCACACCTCCAGCTCGATGCCGCGCCACCAAAAGCACACGCCCAAACAGCTGCCCTGGTCCAAAACCTATGGAGCCTGTACCACGAGAAAGAAGCCATCACAGCCTCCGTCTCCCTCGCCTTATCCCCCGAACAGGATCAGCTGGTGGTGTTCGATCCATACCTGTGGTTCGACGACGCGGCATTTAAGTCGAATGGGCGGCAAGCGGACCTCCACGCCCTAAGGGATACTTCGGGCACCCCTCCTACGGTTTTGGAAGCTGAGAAGAGTGGCATTGTATATATACCACTGGAATCACCGAAAGAAGCGTCCGGCGAAGCCTCCGCAAGTACACAGACACCCCCGTCCAAGCCAGCGGATGTTGAACCAGCGAGGTTGGTGGGAACGCTGGTCAACGGTGCAGGGCTGGCGATGAACACGAATGATGTGCTCACTCTTCGTCTCGCACCTACAACCTACCCTGCCAACTTCCTCGACACAGGCGGAAAGGCGACAGCAGCCACGATCAGCACTTCCTTCCGGCTCATTCTGTCGGATCCTCGCGTAGCCGTCGTCTTCGTCAATATTTTCGGTGGTTTGACCTTGTGCGATATGATTGCCGAGGGGATTATTTTAGCGTTTAAAGAGGTCGGAGTGAGCAAGCCGGTCGTCGTGCGACTGAGAGGCACAAATGAAGAGAAAGGGCAAGAGATCCTCCGACAAGCGGATCTGCCGATCAGAGCATTCGATGACTTCGAAGAGGCCGTGGCGGAGGTCGGCAGGCTGGTCCAGGAACGCAGGTAGCCAAAGAATAGAGCCTGCAACATGCACCAATCCAGACCTTGAATCGATCGGCATGTGAGAGGAACCTTGGGGACAGATGATGTAATTAAAATGTCTACGTTCGTCGCCTTGCCTTCCAACCTCCCAGTTGATCGGCCGTATCTTTCGGTAGTGGGAGCGAATGTCTGCGTATGGAGCCCAGAACAAAGCATTTCGCCCCGGAAACAAGTCAAAAAGCCACAGTCCGTTCTCCCTACGCCCGTATATGAAGACAAGATCAGAAAAAGGGGTGGTATCAGTGATGTTAAGGGATAAGAAATGATAATGGGGTGGAATGGTGGAACCAGTTTACCCAAAAGTTGGCAAAGATGGGAAGGGGGATCTTGGGAACTCAGGCAGCGTACGCTGCAAAGTAGCCAATGGCGGAACTGTAACGCGTTAGCTGATGGTTTCCTTCTGTTAGTGAGGTGGAAACCTACCCGATGGCTGCCATGACTGCCACACCCGTAAGTGCCCTCCTTGTGACCTTCTCCTTCGCCAGCTTCTGCTCGACGGTCGAAACGGTCCTCGCAAGCTTGGCAGGTCGTGCTGGTCGGGAAGACTCGCCCTCTTCCGGTTCGATCTCCTCGGCCTTGCGCTTGGGCTTTGTCGCCTTGGGAGCCGCCGCACCTTCCAGCTTCTTGGCCTCCTCCACCATCTTCTTCGCCTCTGCGATCATTTGGGTGGGGTCTTGCGGCTCTGGAAGCGCGGGGTGGTCGGCTGGGGTGTCGATCGTGACATTCGTTGTGCGCATCTCGACGTCGCCGTTCTGCTCAATCGTCTCTTGCACCTCAATGCGCACAGTATCCTCGCCTTTCACGTCGCCGTTGACGGATTCCGATGCAACAGACTCGGATGCGGTTGTGCCGTTCTCCATGACATTCTGAAGCGCGCTTGAAGCGGGAGAGGTTTTTGCGTCGAAAATTTCCTCCGCCATCGTGGTGTCAGCAACTTTGGCGGCTCGAGTTGTGCGCGACTTGCGAGGGCTCGCCGTTTTGCGGCTCGGGGTCGCGATCTTGCTGGGGGAAGCCGAGCGAGTGGAACGGGCGCGCGTTGCGCGCAAGGCAGACGACGGCGGCAGGATGACAGGAGGCGCTGGTGAAAGCATTTTGTTGATATCGAATTTCGGAGGCATTTGAATGTGGTGGCTTTGCTTGTCCTTCGACCCTTTTTCTATCGGCTTGGGGTCGAGAAGCGCCTCGATCCATGGGCGCATGCCGTATTCCTCCGACAGTACGAGCGCTGTGAATGCGTCAGCTATGCTGAAGACCGAGCTTTGGAGCTTTCACTCACCCTCCTCAGGTGAAATCCAGACACTACCAGCGACCTCTTCAGGCCCCGCCGTCTCAAAGTCTTTCTGGTGCTTGCGCTCAGCTTCCTCTTCCGCTGGCGATGCCCATGGGAAAGCAGCCTTGAACATGCCGGTCGCGGAAATGTAGCCGTCGCTGCTGCGTCGCTATCCATATCGTCAGCCGATCGATTGTATCATCGTGACACGTATATCGTCCATCACCATACCATCAGGAAATACGATTCGGGATACGAGGTCGTCGACTTGAGGGTGAATATGCCAGAACCGCTGAGGTCTTTTGGCAGAGGAACCCTCAGGTGCGCATAGTCGAATGTGCTTAGATTCTCCGCCTTGGACGCATTCGACACCCCAACGATGCCCGGCTTCACCGCGAGGTTCGTCTGGCCTAATCTACGGCGCTCGACGAGAATCTCATCTACAAGAGTCGATTAGCCGGAAATGGGCGATGATGGCGATGCGCTGCGTGTACGTACTCGATGGAGACCGGTCGGGGTCGATTAAGGGATTGCGCCGCTCGGGCAAGGTGCGTTTGGCGACCATGTCGAAGACGGTGAAGATGGATTACAACAGAATAGGTGGTATTAGATGGGCGCGCAGCGCGTTAGAGGATGTCTGGACTGGAGACAACGGTGCGAAGTTCGAAGTTCGTGACGTGCTCAATTCGCGCAATAGAAGGAACGACCGTCGACCGATGGTACAACCGCGCCCGACTCGTACAGTGACGGCGACGATGCGTATCCGAAGACTGGTGCTGCGCGGCACGATGCGACGAGACGTGAAGTTCGAAGGTGGACGTCCAGAGCGATGGAGGAAGAGAGAGAGGAGTTCGGGAGGGTACCCTAGTAAGGATGGCTGGGGGCACGGGCGGGTATTCAGCCTTCCCCAGACGGCTCTTCTAAGCGCGTCGCAAAAAGTCTGACTTCCTCTTCGGTGGTCAATCTATTCACACCCGCTTGCCGATTGGTCGTATCAACGAGAAGATTGCCAGCTCAGCACACTGCGAGCTCGCTGCTTCTGGATGGAAGTAGCTAGCCCCTAGTGTGAGTAGTCGAGTCCCGAGCCGGCACCGGGACGCGTTCAGCAGAGCGCGACTTCAGGAGGTACTAGTGGTGGTACGCGACGAGTCTTTCCTCACTTGCGCGAACTTGTCTTAGACATGCTTGCATTGCCATGTCTCTGGCACTTTGGGAGAGTCTGTTTTGCTGATGTACTTACCCCTGCTGTACTCTCTTATCCGTACATATGACTGCTGGCGATAGAGAGGCATCCAAGTCGATCGAAGCAGTCAATAATCGCACACAGAGCACGTTCTAACTTGTATTGAGCCTTCTCAAACATTATCGAGTATGGCAAAGCGCAGCACTGCCAAAGGTTTGTCTATGTGGTATTTGGCCATCGATGCTGCGGGGCATATCTTGGCTGACATGCGCCCAAATATATTGTAGCATCGCTCGTCGTGTTGTCCCGTGCAAGCGCAGACTATAGCCCAGTGAACTCAGAACAGTCCTTGGCATGAAGCATTCGCAGCAGGTGGTGTGAGCTATGTAAGACGCCGCCAGCTATGGGCGACGTTTTGACGTCTACAGGTGTGGTCGGTCGGCACGAGCTAGTCTTACAGGGACCGTCTCAGGTACAGCCCTGGCCCGAAGTTGGCGGGGCGGTGAAAGGACCCCGCCAACGCTGAGCCTCAGCTTCAGGAATTCTTTCCCCTTCACCCCTCTAAACCCATCCTATACAACACGCATCGCTCCCTCAAATCTCCTCCGATCCACGTACGCGTATCAATTCCGCAAATATGGCTGGCGACCACGAGGACGACCTGCACGCGGAGCCCACCGAGGGCTTCAAGGTCGGTGAGAAGAAGACGATTGACGAGTACCAGAAGCTAGGTGCGTGACACTGAATATTCATACCCTCCAGCCTCATATCGAACCTCAATCATCCGCTAACAATCCATACAGACCAGAACGACGAGTCCCTTCGCAAGTGGAAAGAGTCGCTTGGCCTAGGCACCGGCAAGGACATCTCTGACCCCAACGACCCCCGTAAATGCATCATCCTCTCGCTCGGTACGAATCCCCGGTAAGAAGTAGACAATGTTTGAGGCTGACTCCGTGCCCGCGACTTTAGGCCTCGAAGTCGAAGGTCGCCCTGACATAATCATCGATCTGAGGGCACCGGGAGCCGTCGAGGCGCTTAAGGACAAGCCGTTCACCATCAAGGAGGGCGCGCAGTTCCGCATGAAGGCTACCTGGAAGGTGCAGCACCAGATTCTGTCGGGCCTGAAGTACCTCCAGAAGGTCTCGCGCGGACCCGTCAGCAACAAGATGCAGGAGATGATGGTTAGTGAGACATCACATGAAGAAACACAGGCGCTAATAGAGGATTAAAAGGGCAGTTACGGACCCTCAACTGAGGAGAAGCCGTTTTACGAGAAGAAGTGTATGTTTAGGGTCTATCTCTTTGTTCGGACGAGGTGCTGATATGCTACACAGTCGAGCCCGAGACCGCACCCTCCGGCATGCTCGCCCGCGGCCACTACAAGGCAGTCTCCAAGTTCGTCGACGATGACAAGCAGACCCACTTGCAGTTCGAGTGGTCTTTCGACATCAAGAAAGACTGGTAAATTGAAAGGATCCCCATATATACTGGGCCTCCAGTGGCTGAAGGCGATATATCTCTGGGAAACTTGTCAGAAGATGGGAAGGAGAGATGCAAGCTGACAACTCACAAGATTGCATGAGCTCGGCGCTTGACGACGTGATGAGTACGAAATAGGTGAGATGGGGGTACAAAAGGCGTTCTCACCTTGGTTTGAAATGGATAATGCAGTTCAGATGCACATCATCTGCAACCAGAACACAAGGGCGATGCTCAGTCAACCTCACTCTTGCGCACTGTGCTCATCATCCAGCCTGCGGAACCTGAACCATCGAGCTGCGACTCTCTGCGCACTGATAGTACGGCCTACCCATGCGCGATCGCTGCCGGAACCAAATCTCTTTGCTGACACATTCAGCATCGAGACTTCTTGTCGCCATGGGTCTTCAGGCTCTGTGTTGGCCGTTGTATCCTCGCTTCTAACCCCCAGATCTTCGTCCTCTTCACCAGGTCCCACAGAAATACTCCGAAGATTTTGGCATTCCACCATGAAAAGCCGCGCGTTAACCTTGATAGCAGCCTCCACAGCAGCAGCGAACGTTCTCGAGAGTCCCTGGGCGGAAAAGGACGGGGTTGGCAAATGCAGCCTGAGCGGGTTGACAATGATAACTGTCTCCTTGTCCATCCCTCGGGTCATTTTCTCCCCCTTCGGCGTAGCTCCATCGTATGCTGCAAGATGGGCTAGCAGCGCCTGCACAGATGCGCAGAAGGTGAGTTTGACGTGTCGTGACGTGGAGAGATTATGCAGCGTCGGTGCAGTCAACTGCAGTAATCCGTCTGCCTGGCCCCCACTCTGGTGTCGCAGAGAGCGTATGAGGTCGTGCAGGAAGGCATCTCGGCTCGAGCAGACGATGAGGGCGGTGGGAGCTGTTGCGGTCTGTGTCGTCAGGGCGTAGTTTAGCAGCGCGGGTAGCGTTAGTGGATAGAGCACGGTGGGTTCCCTAGCCATGTCCTTCTTCACGGCAGTTGTAGGCTCGCTGCCATGCCTCAATGTCCAGCCAGGGCGTACGTAAGGAAAACCTGGTCGTGATATGGGAAGTCACGAAGTCGCTCATGCCGCGGAGGCGGGCGTCCTTTCCCCGCTAGTGCGCGGTGCCGGGAGCGACTGCCCCACGAATGACGGCTGTCGGTAGTGAATCATCAAGCATGCAGGCAGCTTGCAAGCACAATCGTCCACACTCCTCCCCACGCTGCACAATCCCCTCGGTTCTGGACGAGCTACAGCGTGACGCTGCGCCAACTCAGCTCGCCCAGCTGAGCTCAGGCTGAAGTCCCAGCCCCGCTGTCGTCATGGAGTCGATTTCGCGCATCTCCATGTTGATGGAGTCGGGTACGTCCGTCCTTTCGCTTTCCTTGTTGATCGAGGATGGCCCGATCTGATGGTGGCCTATTTCCCACCCTAGACGCTTTATGATCTGGGGGGGACCCGTGGTTTTTTTTGTCTTGCAAGCGTAGAGCGATGCATCCGTCCAACTTTGCTCACTGGTCTCTTACTACAGCCCGCGATCTTACACTCGAAGCCGCACGCGATGCTAGCAATGCGCGGAAGTCGTCGACACGGATGCTGCCCTCGGGCCAGCTTAAGAAGCTGCTTGATAGCCGGTCGGAGCGCGAGGTGCTGGAGGGACTGCGGAGGGTTGTCACGGTAGGGTACTTCCCCTCGTCCACCACTCAAACTGTGGAATACAAGATGTAACCCAAGGGCGTAACTGATTCGAGATGTCCAGATGTCCTACAGACAGCCTCCGTCGCAGACCCTGCCCTTCTTCACCCACGTAATCAAGAACATCGCGTCGCCCTCGCTCCCGATCAAGAAGCTTGTATACATATACCTCCTCCAGCATGCCGAACACGAACCCGACACCGCCTTGCTCTCCATTAACACCATACAAAAGTCTCTTACAGACTCAAACCCACAGCTTCGAGCGCTTGCACTACGCGTCATGTCGGGAATCAGAGTGCCAGTGATAAGCCAAATTGTGAGTCTGGGCATCAAAAGAGGGGCAGGAGATATGTCGCCATTTGTGAGAAGAGCCGCAGCGCTAGCTATACCGAAATGCTACCGGCTGGATCCGAGCACGGAGCCACAATTGTTGGAATACCTTTCCACGCTACTAGGAGACAAGCAGTACTTTGTGACGGGAGCAGCAGTCGCCGCCTTCCTAGAGATATGCCCCAAACGGCTGGATCTAATACACCCACATTACCGCTCCTTGACACGGAAACTAGTCGACATGGATGAGTGGGGGCAATTGGCTACTTTACGACTAATGATGATATATGCCCGGAGGTGCTTCCCGCGACGGACGAAGAAGGTCAAGAAGACTACGACTAATGCTAATGCTAATGCAAAACCGAAGAGCACGAAGGGCTTTTATGATACGGAGAGTGAATCGGAAGAGGAGCAAGAGCAGGACATGGAAGAGATTGTAATGCTGGATCCGGACCTCGAATTGCTTCTAAAGGCCTGTCAACCGCTCCTGCAGTCAAGAAACTCCGCTGTGGTCATATCAGTTGCAAGGACATACCTGTATCTGGGTACCCGGGCATACGCCATCCTCGCAATAGGTCCTTTGATATCTCTCTTGCGATCACCGGGCGACATACAACACATAGCGCTCTACAATGTGGTCCAGGTCTGCCTCACGTACCCCGACCAATTCGTTCAGTACTATACCCACTTCCTCGTCCGGTCGACTGATCCGTCCCACATATGGCGCCTGAAGCTGGAGGTTCTGACACTTATATTCCCACATTGCCCACAGCGATTGCAGAGTCTGATACTCGCAGAGCTCAGCCATTTCTCACATTCTGGAAGCTTGGATCCGGGGCTAGTACAAGAGGCGGTCAGAGCTATAGGGCGTTGCTCGCAAAATACAGACAAGAAAACGTCAGCAAGGTGTTTACGTCTTTTGCTGGCACACGTTGGGTCTGCAGATGCGCGTCTGGTGGCAGAGTCTTTGGAAGTGATACGGCATCTCATACAGCGTGATCCGGACAATCACTGCACAACCGTCGTCCGACTCGCAAAGCACCTAGATGCAGCAACAAGTCCTCAAGCCCGCGCAAGTATCATCTGGCTTGTAGGCGAATTTGCAGGTCTGGATCCAGAGAACAATATCGCCGCCGACGTCCTCCGCATCTTGATCAAAGGTTTTGCCGACGAAGCCGAACCCGCAAAGCTGCAAATTGTGCTCCTAGCCGCCAAAGTCTACGTTCACCATCTGAGCGCCAATCCACCACCTGAACCATCAAAGGTCGAGGAACCACTGCCGAAACCAAGCCCCTCGATCCTGGACGACTACCAAGAAGAAGGTGGCTTCCGCGATCCGCACATTGATGCCACCTCCCCGCGGCCTGAAACCACCCCTCCAAAGTCACAAGACAGTACGCACCCCATAGTAGCTTTGTGGAACTACATCCTCCTCCTCAGCCGCTACGACACCTCCTACGACCTCCGCGATCGCGCCCGCGTCTACAAAGCCCTCCTCGCAACCCCAACGTCCACACAGCTCGCTTCCCTTCTGCTCCTCGCGCCGAAACCCGTTCCGCAGACCCCGAGTCCCAGTGAGACGAGGAAAGGTTACGTACTGGGTAGCGCGAGCCTCGTCATCGGCGATGAAGTTGGGGTCGGTGGATTGAAGGGGTATGAAGATCTGCCGGCGTGGGTGAAGGAGGGGCAGGAACCGGATCCGAAGTTAAGGGAAGAGGCCACGCCTTCCGCTTCAACCGTAGGCTCGAGCTATGAGAGCGCGAGGAGCTTGAGTGCAGCGGAGAGACTCGATGCCGCGGCTGTGGGGAGCGGGAGGACGATTTCCCCGGTCAAGAATCTCAATGGTCTGGGTGCTGGTTCGGCCCCGTCGTCGCTGCCGAAAGAAAAGGAGAAGACGCTGGACGAGTGGCTGGATGAGGAAGAAGAGAGCGAAGAGGAGACAGAATCCGAGGAGTCCGAAGAGGAAAGCTCAGAGTACGAGACGGACAGCGAGGAAGAAGGCGAGGATGATCGTTTGGTCAAGTAGATAGAAAGCGATACCAACTACTACCACATAGACTGATCAAACAATGTTCGGACATCGATTCATATCATAAACTCAAATTCTCCCCTGCCCTCCCTGACTACACCACCCTCATCAAGTGGCACCCCGGCATACTCTCCACTCCCCTTCTGCTTCGCCCTCTTATTCTCTCTTATCAATATCCACCTCAGTACTGCAGCCAGCACTCCCACGAGCGCCATAAACCCGGCGCATATAGCCATACCCCTCGTATACCACGGCCCATCCTCTTTCGGAAATATACTCGTCCCCACAAGCGGACCCATCTGCCCAATAATATTCATAATCGTAACCCCAGTTCCCTTCTTACTGTCACTCTCCTGATTGTTCAACGTCCACGTAATGATAATCGTAATAGCGGAGAAGAAGCCCGCGGCAGCAGGGTAGAGCGCAATGTAGCGGAGTGTAACGTTATCGGAGCGGTAGTAAGATAGTATGGCGATGGTGCTATATCCCGCGGTCGCGAGAAGCGAGTGCAGGATTATGAATGCGGAGCGGGTGCGCATGCGGTCGGAGAAGTAGGCGGTGAGGAGCACTATGATGAAAGAGAAGAAGTAGGGTGGGGCGGAGAGGGCCTGCGCGGTGATGGATTGGTGGCCCATGTCGCGGATTATGGTGGGCATGAAGACGGGCATGCTGCTGAAGGCGACGTTGCAGCTGAAGAACATGAACTGGAAGTGTTAGAACGGGATGCTGGGGGTGTTGAAAGGGTACTTACTGCGGTCAAGTAGCACTTTGGGTCTTTGAAGGTTTGGAGTACTTCGCGGAAGTCGATGCCTCTCTTTCGGTGAGAACCAGATGCGTACTTTTCCTCCAAGCGCTCCTCTTCTTCGTCTTCCTTCTCTTGTCGCAAGCGTAGTACCGCAACCTCGCGCTCGCGCCGACTCAGCCATTTCGCGACACCGGGACCGTCTGGCACGAAGTCCCAGGCCCAGACGGCGACCAGCACGCTTGGGAAGCCTTCAATCAGGAACAGTAGTCTCCAGGGACTCAGTGGTCCATGTTGTCCGACCTTGGTTATCAGCCAACCCAGTGCACCAGCAAAGGATGCTGAAAGCGGGCTGGCGGAGATGAACAGCCCAGTTCTGAAAGCGAGTTCGTGCCGTCGGAAGAAGAAGGAAAGGTAGAAAGGTATGCCGGGGCCGAATGCTGCTTCTCCAACGCCGAGGAGGGCTCGAAGGAAGAGGAGGAAACCGAAGGACGTGGAGACGGCTTGTAGGGAGGCGATGATGCCCCAGGAGAGAATGCATAGCGAGATGTAGATGTGCGGCGGTACGACGCGGTATAAGAGGGTCATCCATTCGAAGGTGACTGGTGACATTAGCTCAAGAGCGAGGAGGCCATGGGACACCGACACCACTTACTGTATGTAATGTAGAAGGCCCAAAGTAGCCATTCATATTTCTGAGAGCTGAGGTTCAGATCCTCCATTAAGCCTGCGATACGTGCATTCCCGATATCTGCGCGTCATGTAAGCCTCCATTATAACTTTGCGTGTATACACCCAGTCTACCCAGCCTTCATATGTGCCTGTAGATATGGAAAGACTTACTTGACCGATCCAAAAAGCTCAACATATACAGCAGCGCCACGAAAAGCACCAGCTTCCGATCCAACTTCCTCAATACCCTCCGGTCCTCATCCGGAGTATACAGCTCGTAGCTCTGTACGGAGCTCATCGAAAAGCGACGCGGACTCGGTAGTAGCCCCGCGTTCTCCGCGTGCGGAACATCCAAAGCCCCATCATGTCTCTCATCATCTTCGGTCGGAGGTATCTCGCGCAGTTCGTAGGCGTCTGGGCCTTCGATTATGGGTAGCTCGACCGAGGAACGTGAAGAGCGAGTCGAGGGAGTGGGGTGCGGGGACGTGTCGTCGGTGCTGGGCGAGAAGTGCGGGATGGTAGTTGGCATGGTGCCATTGGGGTCAGAGGCGTTGCCAGCTAGTTTGGCACATGGGCGCAGATGTTTGGTTGAACTGGCAACATGTGCGGCTGCCAAAGTTCAGGTAAGGATGGAGTTCCCCACATCCTGGTATGCCGCGGACACGAACTTGGGGTCCGTGCACAAATTTCCCGGATTCAAAGATCGGATATTCAAGAGTATTTCTGCTATGATAACTTGTGATGTGAAAAGTTTTACTAATTGCGATATGATCGTATATATTTTTTCGTAGAGGTATAACTCGGAATCGAAACTGCTTGATTCATTGAGATTCATTGAATGCGACGTGAACCTGTCTCTCTAAGACTTCCTTCTTGAATCATAGTACTTATGGTATTGCATGCATGTTGTATATCCCGACACTAGTCACAGAGGTTCTATTCAAGCTGAAGCTACTCGCCATACACCAAGAGCGCCGATATGCGTATGTAATTGGGAAAGTCGACACATATGAGCCCATATATACTGTTACAATGGCCCGTATCTATTTGTCCCGCCCAAGCCGCTCTTCGTAATCGTCTATAAGCTCGTATGCCGGCCGGTATTTGGGTGTTGAAGTGCCGTTGGCGTATCCATTCAAAGTACCGTTGCTCAGACTCTGCGACTTCTTGCGGGCAAGCGCGGGATTGGGGTGTGTGTCATCGGTGCCTCCCAGAGAGGTGTATCCGCGATCGTAGAGGCTACAATAGGTTATGTTGAGGTGACGGATGAACTATGGGTGTCAGCAAACGTCCAGACGGTGAACCGTGGTAAACCGACCGTCCATATATCTACATAATGCCAATCTATAACAGGGTGTATGCGCATAAAACTGGGCCAGCCATGGTCTGTGGGGTCGAAATGCTTCAAATGCTCGCCATGCGGGTCCGTCCGCCGTGTTCCGACAAATATGGCTTTTACGGAGGGAGTGTCTTGCAGGTAGTCTGCGAAAGCCGCCTTCATAGGCTTCGCATATTCCACGACTGAGAGGGAATATATCTTTGCGCTCGTCTGTACAAAGTCCTCGACTTCTTGGAAGGGGTGCTTCGCTTGGATGTAGACGGACTTGATGGCGGTGTCGGCGCTCGCGGAGGGATTCTCAGGCGTCAGACCTCTCTTGTGGAGGGCGGCGAGGTAGAGGATGAGGAGGACGAGGCAGTCCTTGCCGCCATTGTAGGCCAGAGCGAGCTCAGACAGTCTAGGGTACTTTTGTTAGCTTTCCGAAGAGATTCCGAATGCGCCACGTCGCGTACTTGTAGCGATCCAATGCCTCGCCGATGACGCCCAGGGCAGCAGCAGTCTGAGCCTGGAGGCTTTTCAGCCGCTCCGAGACATGCTGTTCTGCCAGGAAGGCATTTATCCTCTCGTGTATCCTCGCGCATAACTCCGGAAAGGGCAGCGGGGTGTCCGGGACGAGGGGCGAGGCGGGGACATCAACATCGCGAGCTGAGGGTTCTCCAGTGGTCATCGCGGTGCAGCTGCAAGCTCGACATGAGACGCAGAGAACGGGGTGTCGGGTGGCGAATGGGAGGCTTTCGGATGCGAAGTTCAAGAGAGCTTCATGCTGTATGCACCGTGTTCCCGCGCTTCGGAGGTGGACGTATCCAGGGACCCTTAGCTCGTGGGGCGGGTAGGGCGCTATCGGAACCTCGGTCAAATTGTGGCGGGGTTGTTTGGCCTTTGTGGGAAGTAGGGTTTGGATATGCCACTGTGCCTAATCACACACGAGATGAATGGGTATGAGGTGTCCCACGGTCCGTCAGGGTTAGGTCTTAGGTTCCTTGTACCTCTGGATTGAGCATTCACTCTCAGGCACGTGTGCCAACCCGTTCCGACCGTCCCGGTCTTTTCAAACTGTAGAAGATATTTCCAGCATCATGATGCATAAATCTCAGAGGCGCGCGACAGGAACGCCCGCATGCTTCCTATCGGCCTGGCATGGCGCAGACGCCACCATCGGCAGGAGTAGCGAACCCTGCATGCCAATTGTTGTGAGAGTAAACGTCAATGACTAAACGGCGGTTCCAATTCGACGGGACTAGGCAAGGCTAGAATGACGCGATTTAGGCTTTGTCAAATTCGGCAATCACGCCTTTAAAAAAATGTAGCTCAAGAGGTGCCGTTAATATCAACCAGATGCCGATGGCCTTTTTTACTTCTACTGCGCCCTTCCTTTCCTTTTGACCTTTCCGTAGCAATCAACCCTCGCTATGGGCTCAATCAAGACTGCCGGAGAGGCTGGTATGTCCCCGCCGTTGCTTTCCGCCCCTCTCGTACCCCAGAACCTCGGCATCTGCATTACAAACGGTCAATTGCTAACTTGAGTGATTAACCAGTGGCGCGCATTGCACATCTTGCCAGCGATGTGATCGTCTCCGTCCAGTCATCTCTCGCGACCCATTCCGAGTTCTCAGAGTATCTCCGCCAGCTCGAGAAGAACAAAGCCGCCAGCATCGTCGCCAAGCAGCACCCAGAGGTATGCGACGACATGCTCTGATAGTCGGACGTCGTGGCTAACTTGAAGAACAACAGGTTGTTGCTGTTCGCGAGAATGCGGATCCGCTCCTCTCCTGCTTCACCCCCATCCGCGCCGGGAAGCTCACCTCCGTAACCGCGACCTCCTCCATACTCGTCAAGTCGATACCCCACCTCTACAAGCTCGCCCAGTATCCCGTGGTCATCCACGTGTCGGTGCAGCCAGCCGGCTTCCCCGACTTCTCGGACATCACATCCATCAGACAATGCGGCTTCACATTCCTCCAGTCGGAGACATTACAGCAAGCGCAAGACATTGCACTAACAGCGCATGCATTGGCCATCAAGTCCGGAAAGGGTGTGATACATTTCTTCGACTCGGGGTCAATTGCTTTCAGCAAGGAGATTCCGTATGAGAGCAAGGAACTTGTGCGCGATGTGATTGATCTTGAAGGGGCGGCTGCATTTCAGCGTTCCAAGAGCGAGGAGTCGACCATCTATGCGGACGATGGGAGGACCGCGACCTTGTCGGTTGCACGAAGTCAGGCCTCAACAGGCGATGGCGCACCCCTTGCGCCCGTGACCTCGAACGAACATGGACGAACGCTTCCTGCTTCCGAAAGGACCAGCGCTAGGGAAGATTCGTCGTCCGGCTCCTCGAGACGCGAGTCCAGCACAGCGAGTGGTTTATCTCAGTCATCCGCCACGACCGTGGAATCTCTAGTGTCCAAGCCCGTATCGTCAGACGACATTTACCGCTTCGCCACCCAAATCTGGGCCAACATCAAGGAGGCCACGGGGCGACCCTATGATGCGTTCGAGTACACTGGGCCCGCCAAGGCCGAAGCTGCAATCTTCCTGTTCGGTGCGGACACCTCCATATTTGCTGAAGAGATCGATGCCGTTGACGAAACCGAGAGCTATGCAAATGCGGGTATTATTACGGCTAGGTTGTACAGGCCTTGGCTGGGTGCCTCACTAGCTCCTAAGCTTCCCCAGTCGATAAAGCGGATAGCTGTACTGGAACAGGTTCGACGGAAGACCACACGATGGGGACCTCTCTTATTGGACCTCCTAATGTCCCTGAAGTCGAGTGGCGGCAACTCCCCCATGGTTGTTGGGTATCAGCTGGGCTATATCAACGACAAGACTGTGAAGCAGGCGCTGCGGGGCGTCTTCCAGAATCTCACGAGCGAGAGCCCTGTACAGAATCTCCAGATAGGTAATCTCGACGGACCGCAGCCTCAGGAATTAAACCTTGAGCAGCCGGCATTGGAAAACGCCTACATGAAGATCCTTAACCAAGTCTTCGGTGAGAAGCTGCACATTGCGAATCAATTGAACGCCCAGCATGCCGGTATCTCCAATCAGATATCGTCTACCCCCGAGTACGGCTTCGGCTCCTTGATTGCCCGAAAGGAACATCGAAAGCGCTTCGTTGATCAAGTTCGGGCTGCGTCCAAGGGCAACGATTTCGTTACCAAGGCACCTCTGGATTGGCTTGCCAAGTGGGCACTGGATGCTGAGAATGGCGACAAGGCCAACGAGCTGGCGCCCGAAGTCATCGCTAGACTCAGCAACGATGGCTCTCCAGTTGCTAACTCGCTGCTTTCTTCGAAGAAACTCTTCTTCCGAGAATCGCCGTGGTTGATCGGGTCAGATGCATGGGCGTATGACCTAGGCAACTCCGGTGTACACCACGTCCTAGCCTCCGGCGAGAACATCAACATGCTCATTGTTGACTCAACACCGTATTCGGAACGTGCTGCCACGGATGCGACAAGGCGAAAGAAGGACATCGGTCTCTACGCTATGAATTTCGGTAACGCCTATGTCGCTTCGGTCGCAGTATACAGCTCGTATACACAGGTGCTAGAAGCTATGATCGAAGCGGACAAGTTCGATGGTCCCTCCGTGGTACTCGCATATCTACCGTATGAGAAGGAGACGGACTCACCCCTTACGGTCCTGCAAGAGACGAAGAAGGCAGTCGATGTGGGATACTGGCCGCTGTACAGGTGGGATCCGCGTGGCGATGAGAAGGGCGAGCCAAACTTCCAGCTTGACTCCGAGAGAATCAAGAAGGAGCTTGAAGAGTTCCTCAAGCGCGACAATTACATGTCCCAGGTCATGAAGAGGCATCCTGAATTCTCCGCCAACCTCTCAGGCTCGTACGGTACCGAAGTGCGCCAGTTGCAGAAGAGGAAGGCCAAGGATGCATACAGCAAACTTCTGGATGGCTTAGCAGGAGATCCAATGACCGTCTTGTTTGCTTCTGATAACGGTAATGCCGAGAACCTTGCGAAGCGCCTGGCAAGCCGTGGAAAAGCTCGCGGTCTGAAGACCATTTGCATGGCCATGGACGACTACCCACTCGAGGATCTCTCGGGCGAGCAAAATGTTGTTCTAATTACCAGTACAGCAGGTCAGGGGGAGTTCCCTCAGAATGGTCGCACATTCTGGGAGACAGTCAAGGACTCAACGGACCTCGACCTTGCAACTGTCAACTTTGCTGTCTTTGCTCTGGGCGACAGTCACTACTGGCCGCGTAAAGAAGACAAGATCTACTACAACAAACCTGGAAAGGACCTACATGCTCGATTGCTCACACTCGGTGGCAAGCCATTGACTGAGTGTGGCCTCGGAGACGACCAGGACCCAGATGCGTATCAGACTGGTTATGGAGAATGGGAGCCGCTGCTCTGGCAAGCACTTGGAGTGGACAAGGTCGAGGGCCTCCCTGAAGAGCCGCCGCCACTCACCAACGAGGACATCAAGGCCGCATCTAACTACCTTCGCGGTACTATTGAAGAAGGCTTGAACGACAAGTCCACTGGTGCTATCTCAGCAAGCGATCAACAGCTCACCAAATTCCACGGCACGTACATGCAGGACGACCGAGACCTCCGCGATGAAAGGAAGGCGCAGGGTCTCGAGCCAGCATACTCCTTCATGATCCGATGCAGGCTTCCAGGAGGAGTTGCTACGCCCAAGCAGTGGCTTCAGATGGACGAGATCAGCACAAAGCTCGGAAATGAGACCATGAAGCTGACAACCCGACAAACATTCCAATTTCACGGCGTCGTCAAGGGGAAGCTCAAGCCGGCCATGCAGGCAATCAACAAGGCTTTGATGACTACGATTGCCGCCTGCGGTGACGTGAACCGCAATGTCATGTGCAGCTCTCTTCCCCAACACTCTAGATACCACTCAGAAGTCCACGCCATTTCACAAAAGATCAGCGATCACCTTCTGCCCTCCACGACTGCATACCACGAGATCTGGCTCGAGGATGACGAGACCAAGGAGAAGCGTAAGGTAGCTGGCGAAGCGGTCCAGGACCACGAACCCCTCTACGGCCCGACCTACCTACCCCGAAAGTTCAAGATCACCATCGCAATCCCACCGCACAATGACACCGACGTCTACGCACACGATATCGGTCTCATTGCGATCAAGGGAAGCGACGGTCATCTCCAAGGTTTCAACGTCCTCGCTGGTGGCGGTATGGGTGTCACACACAACAACAAGAAGACCTACCCGCGGACTGGTAGCATGCTCGGTTACGTCCCGGCTGATTCTGTTCATATTGTCTGTGAGAAGATCATGCTTGTCCAGAAAGACCACGGCGACCGCAAGAACCGCAAGCACGCTCGCTTAAAGTACACCATCGACGACATGGGCGTCGACGTCTTCCGAGGCAAAGTTGAAGAACTCTGGGGCAACCAATTCGCAGACCCCAAGTCTTTCAAGTTCGACTCCAATATTGACACTTTCGGCTGGCAGAAAGACGAGAACGGCCTCAACCACTTCACATTCTTCATCGAGAACGGCCGCATTGAGGACACCGCAGACTTCCCCATGAAGTCCGGTCTCATCGAGGTGGCCAAGGTCCACAAGGGCGAGTTCCGACTCACTGGCAACCAGCACCTCATCCTCTCCAACGTCGCCGATGAAGACCTTCCCGCAATGAAAGAGTTGCTTAAGAAGTACAAGCTCGATAACACCGACTTCTCTGGCCTTCGCCTCTCAAGTTCTGCTTGTGTCGCCTTCCCGACCTGCGGTCTTGCCATGGCAGAATCAGAGCGCTACCTTCCTATCCTCATCTCCAAGCTCGAATCCACGCTCGAAGAAGCCGGCCTAAGGCAAGATAGCATCGTCATGCGTATGACCGGTTGTCCCAACGGCTGCGCACGGCCTTGGCTTGCTGAGGTCGCCTTCGTGGGTAAAGCATATGGCGCGTACAACATGTACCTCGGTGGAGGATACCATGGCCAGCGATTGAACAAGTTATACCGCAGTTCAATCAAGGAAGATGAGATCTTGGATATTATGCGGCCGATGATTAAGCAGTATGCTGCTGAGAGGAACGATGGGGAGAGGTTTGGTGATTTTGTTATTCGGAAGGGGTATATCCATGAGACTACGCACGGGACGAATTTCCATGACAACGTAAGTTTTGCAGACTGTCAAGATCCAATTGAGTTTCATGCTAACATTCAATAGACCGGAGAAGAAGAGTCTGATGAAGAGTAGTGTACTGGTTGGCTCAGTGGCGAGTGAACGTTCGTTTATATGCATTTCACGGCCTATGTGACAGCGGTTCGAGTCATCTACCGGCGTTCTCTGAAAACTGCATGACTTCCTTTAACTTCTTAGTTCATATTAGTTTCTCTCTACAAATGACAATTACCGTACTCAAATTCAAATTGGGTTCATGTCCATAAACACATGTTCTACTCGATTCATCTATGCTATCTACCTTCCAGTCTTCAGCATCGTCCACAACCACTCAACGTCCAACCCTCAAGACCTTCTCCTAGACATCATAAGTCGCCGTCGCTTCTTCACTCATACTAATAGTTTCTCTGGTGCTTGCTCTCCGTTCGCGTCAGAATCACCACCAGCCTGCTCAACCGTGCCTTCTCCAACAACAATCGTATCGGGTGCCTCACTCCCCTGAATGACCGTGCTTTCTTCGTTCACAATTGCATCGTCCCGACCCACAGCCTCCCCATCTGCCTTTTGGTCACTTTCCTTCACCTCCCAGGACTCCTCCGTCTTCCACGAGTCCGAAGAAGCGTCCGAAGCTTCGCCCTTGTCATGCCAACCACGTTCTTGGTCACGATCACCCGTATTGTCGCCATCGCCCTTGTAAAATGGATCGTCTTTGCGGAACGGACTCAACTCATCCTCTGAATCCTCATCCTCGCCGCCATCTTTCGGCTCATCTCCACCAGCCATTCCAGTTGCGCCGCTGCCCTTCGAACCCAACGAGGCGCCAACGGATTTGCGAGCGCGTGGGTAGGCGCCCCTGTTGGGGCTTAGCTCATCCTCATAGTCTTCTTCTTCTTCTTCTTCTTCTTCTTCTTCTTCTTCTTCGTCTTCGGGCTCGCCCTCGGACTCGGTATCGTCTTTGAAATCATCGGAGTCTGGGTCAGAGTCGCTGGGATCGTCATCACCGGCAGCTGCGGCGCCTTGTCCACCGCTTGCCTTTCCGCCTGTGTCTCTATGTCCATCGCTAGCTTGCCCGTCTGGCTTTTGTTTCCTACTACCATTTCCTTCTTTCCCACCCGTCTGTCTACTCCCCTGCCTACCACCTGGACTACCCTCAGATACCCCGGCCTTTTTCGCCCCATCCGGGTGCAGACTGCTCTTAATCATCGCCATCTCCCGCGCCATGTCAATCGGTTGGGAATTTTCTTCTGTCAACTCCACCATCCTCTCCATCATCGATATACTATCGATATGCCCAGACGAAGCCTCGGCGTAGTTGTGCAGCAGCTCGAACATCCTCTCCACTGGACAGTGCTGAGCCCAGCTCTCTGCGTCCCACCACCCGTTTTGGATTGTAATAGATGCAGGATCTGTTGGGGTGGCCGGCGCAGGAGCGGGGTAGGAGTAGAGGTCTGCGTTGTCTTCGACGTTGGCGTCGCTCGAAGTATGATCGCCGTGTTGACCGTCACAGTCGCCAAAGTGGAGTTGGCCGAACATGGGAAGTAGATCATGAGAAAGGCGGCCGTCTGGGTTGTCTTTATCGTCTTCAGCAGCTGTTTCATCCGTGGCGTGATCATCTTCGCTGTTGTTGTCCGGTTCCAGTGGATCAATGGGTGGAAAGGGAGGTAGACGTGCTGACATTGACGGAACGGGGGCGCTGGAGCTCAGGGCCAACTGTAGCAGAGAAGGTTGTGGGGAAGGAGCCTGTGCTAGAGGCGCTTGCGCTGGGGAAGTCTGTCCTGGCTGTAGGCTATGCTTGACCCGAACGATTTCGCGAGCGAGATCTAGTCGATCGCGACGACCGGCCCGGTTCAAGTCGTTGTATGCCGCTTCACTGATATGTATTCCCACGTGGGGCTTCAGCAATTCGAGCATCCTCCATTTGGAACAGTCGTGATACCACCTCTTGAGATCCCACGATCCATTTTGGACCGTTATAGCTTGCGGCTTTGGTTTGTTTGGGTATCTCATTCTGTGGTTGCTGTGGAAAGCTTGTTGGTTGATTGGTGGAGAGGAAAGGGGTCGGTATCTGGTATTGGGAAGTTCTGAGAATGTATGCAGAGTTTTCGAGTGCAGGAAGATCAATCGGTCTGTGGGGGAGCATATTGGAAGGGAGACTGGGGTATATAGGTACGGATTTTAAGTTTGCTGCTTGTGAATAGAAGCTGAATGAATGCCAAACTTCTGCTGATGAAAGGAATGAATCAAATGTTTGCTAGAAGTCGCTTGATCAGTGCAGGAGAAAGCAATAGAGGTTGCGGCCGAAAAGACTTGGTGCTTTCGCGACTATTCTACCGTTGATACTGGACCATGTCAGTCATGAGCTTCCTATCAAAATTGCCTCGAAAGGATACCAATGCCAGCTTGGACACCTGAACCTTCTTCCATAACCAATTTTTTACAAACGCCCAACACCGGCCCGGTATGAGAACAACTCATCGCTTCTTTCCTTGTGCCTCCGTGTCGCTCAGCTCGCGGATGAAGACTTTGATGACTCCATCTGGCACATCCCCAGTCCCATCCTCGAACCCGGGGCTCACACCAATCGCCACATATTTGCCATCTGCACTGAAGCCAATCGTCTGGATGCTTGCCGGAAACTTCTGGTACTGTCTTATCCTCCTCTTGGCAACACCGTCCCACAGGGAAACAACACCGTCACCGCCGCCTGACGCGAAGCTTCCATGCACGGGATGGAAAGCCAGCGCGTTCACTGGATACACAATATCCTGCCCTTCCGGTCCGGCTTGTCGATGACATTTGAACGCGTATTTGCGCGCTTGTGACTCCTCGCTCGGATCAAACCATTCCACGGCAACACGTCCCTCGATGCTGGAGCTTGCGTATCCTGCATCGTTCGGCATACATGCCACCGCCCTCGTCATGTACTTCATGCTGCTCTCCCGCTCCTGCCACCTGGGTACTTGTACGTTACCGCCCTTCTTTGCTGCTGTAGCAAGCGCGTCCAATTCGTAAATGCTGACCGCTCGGCTTGCCATGGCCACCACCAGCTTAGTAGGCGAAGCAGAGAGCGAGAATGCCTTGGAGGGAAGCGTTACGGTCGAGAATTCGCCGGGCTGGGAGAGATCGTGGAGGTGTAGTGTCGCATCCCAGGATGAGGAGACGAGGAGATTGTGCGCGGCGGAGAAGATGACGTTGCGGGCACCAGCGCTATGCGTGGACAACACAGTCTGCGCACCGGTTGTGAGGTCTATTCTGCGAACTTCCCAGTCCAGACCGCAGCTGAAAGCTTCGTTGTCGTCGCGCCCGAAGCATACGTCTAGCACGGGTGCGCGGTGCTCGAACTTCTGGAGGAGGGTGCCGCCGGGCTCGGCAAGGGTATCGTAGAGGTAGACATATTTGTCCCATGAAGAGACAAGAAGCCGCGACGAGGTGTTTGGCGCGAATTTGACGGCCGATATGGGGTCCGTGGGGTTCTGCGCAAGCTCGAATTGACCTGTAGGAGTTAGCACACGCTATCCAGGCCGCGTCTGCGAAAGGTTCGCCTCTAGTAACAGGCTGGCTGTCCCTGAAGATAACGACCTGATTGTGCTCTGGTTTCGTTCATCTTCTCGAGTCAGCTAGCAACCGTTGGCTAACTTGCTCCAAAACGCAGCGGAGAGGGGTGCACCAGAAACCCAGGAAGCCTTGCCCATGGAATTTCGAAAAGCGACCGTTGAAGTCGCAGAGACCAGAGATCTCGGTATGTAAAAGACTCCAGAAGTGGTAGGAGCAGATGATACTTACTTGTTGCCATGTTGCGGATGTGCGATAGTATGCTAGGAAAGCAAGACCGCTTCCCGTAAACATACCGCTCGGCAAAACGTTTCTCCGGCGCAAGGAGCTTTGGCGGGGCAGCCCTTTGAGCTTCCCCGAGCTCGCCGCAAGCTCACACATGCACGATCCGCGATGCCGTTCGCACAGCTGATCATAGGGCCCCCGGGCTCTGGCAAGTCGACTTACTGCGATGGCATGCAGCAGTTCATGACGGCCATCGAGCGCAAGTGCTCCGTCGTCAACCTCGATCCCGCAAACGATCACACCTCGTACGAGCCCGCCGTCGACGTGAGAGATCTTGTTACAATAGATGAGATAATGGAGCAGGAGACACTAGGTCCTAATGGAGGAGTGCTGTATGCTCTGGAAGAGCTGGAGCAGAACTTTGACTGGCTCGAGGAGGGTCTTAAAGAGCTGGGAGGTGTGTTGCCTCAGTCTCGGAAAGTGTGGGATATGGACTGATGTTCTGGTAGACGACTACGTCCTCTTCGACTGTCCGGGGCAGGTCGAGCTCTTCACACATCACTCATCTCTGCGGAACATCTTCTTCCGCCTACAAAAACTGGGGTACAGAGTACTCTTCACCATTCATCCTTTCTGTCGCCGACTAACTAAGGACAGCTCGTAGTAGTACACCTTACCGACTCCATCGTACTCTCACGGCCGTCGCTATATGTCTCTTCTCTACTGCTAGCCTTACGAAGCATGCTGCAAATGGACCTACCGCATCTGAACGTTCTGACAAAGATCGACAACCTACGGGAATACGGTGACCTTCCGTTCAACTTAGACTTCTACACCGAAGTACAAGACCTGAATTACCTACTGCCACACCTGAATCGGGAACAAACCTCTGGGATCCCCGGGCCAGCGTCCGGCGCGTCGAACCAGACAAAGGAGATGGACGTCGACGAAGATGACGATGAACCTACATCCAAATTTGCCGCGCTGAACAAAGCCATCGTCGAGCTTGTCGAAGACTTTGCCCTAGTTGGATTCGAGACACTCGCTGTAGAAGATAAGCGGAGTATGATGACTCTGCTCCGCGCTATAGACCGTGCCGGGGGATACGCATTCGGTGGTGTTGAGGGAGCTAACGACACAGTCTGGCAGCTAGCGACACGGCAGGACGCTGTCACTATGGATGCCCGAGACG
Source organism: Pseudomonodictys pantanalensis (assembly GCA_019022785.1). Lineage (NCBI taxonomy): Eukaryota > Fungi > Ascomycota > Dothideomycetes > Pleosporales > Parabambusicolaceae > Pseudomonodictys > Pseudomonodictys pantanalensis. The sequence goes on from JAFHBV010000024.1 coordinate 151,277, forward strand.
TGCAGGAGAGGTGGCTTGATCGAAGAGACGAGCTGGACGAAGAAGAACGACGCGCTTGGGAGGCTGAAAGCAAGGAGATGAGAGATCGACCCAGTGGCCAACCAGACACAGACTTGGAGGGGCTCGCGAAAGACAACGCAGAGCCTAAGGCGAAGGCCGACGATGAGGATGATGATGATGATGAACTGGAAGAAATGCGGAGGTTTATGGAAAGCAAAAAGGGCCCTGGCTTAAATATTGTAAGGAAATAGGGACTTGCAAGTGGGTTGAGAGAGGCTGGTAGGGTTGAGCTGGAATATGAAACCAAGAGCAGTGAATCTGCTCCAATGCAATCTCACAAGATCATCCTTAATGAATTCCTGATCTCGTGCACCCTATTGGGAAATAGATGCTATGAACCTGCTTTACATCCAAAGCAAATATAAAGCCCAGGCAAACGCTCCCTCTTCAGGGGGTTCGCTCAACGAAACCCAACCGCCTTCTGACACCAGGCTCGTGCTGTCAAACTGGACTGATCCAAGACTAACAGACAGATAGGCTTAATTACCATCGATCCCTCGTAATGAAGCGAAAGCGTCCAAGTCTTGGCGATGCAGATCAGCTCGCCCCCACTACCGCTGGTAGCACTAAACCTAGCATCAACACTCTTTTCACGAAGACGCTCTTCCGCTCCGTCCGGCGCAAGAACTCCCCGGGTGCGATCGAATTTAGCGTGGACCGGGATGACCAAGAAGAAATGAGCGAACTGGTAAACTTCATCCTTTCGCACGAAGAAGCATTCCAGAGGTATGGTGGTCCCGACGGCCGCACGTCATAGCTAATCAACAAAGTCGCGCCCGCCTCGCGTCCCTCTACTCCGACTTCACAGGCCAGATCCACACCAACCCCGAAGGCTACAGAGCGAACCTCGCAGTATGGGAGAAGGCTCTCACGGAAGCAGCGCGCACCGGCGTCATTCCCGCGCAAGGCAGCACTCATAATCTGTTGACGATCCACACCGGCGAAGAGCTCGCACGCGCCCTGCAACACAAAGACCATGGCAGGCCGACCTGCCTACCAGCCGTATTCCGTGATGCAGTGGATAAGAAGGCCTTTATCCCTCGTAAGGATTTCTTGAATGCGAAGACGAGCATCTACAAGCGCACCTGGGTTCCGTCACCCTTGGACATTGTACGATGGGGTCTACAGATGATTACGGGCACGCCGAACTCGGACAAACTTGTTGCGAACGACTTCGTCGTGCTGAAGAATGTCGAGATCGCCGCCAACGAGGTTCTACGGCAGATGCAGAATCAGCACTCGAACGCCGACCGCGTGCTGTCAAGGACGGCCTTCTCGAAGCGCTTTTCCCACGCCCTGAACTCGAACACCTCCCTGACTGCATCCGACGTGGAGGTTCTTCTCTCCCACATGCAACGAGATAGAGGAGCGGTCTCCTTCAACGCGAATACTGTGAAGTTCAAAGGCCCGACCGATGCGGAACCATCGCCCATAACGGAGGAAGATACCGCCACAGCAAATCTGCGGGACGCGATGGACCGAGTCAATGCGCAGCTTGAGCCGTTGCATGAGAAGGTCACGGCGGCAGAGGTGGCTGCAAAGGAGGCAGTAAAGCTCAAACAATTGGTTCGCGCCAAGGCCGCGTTGCGTTCAAAGAAACTTGCTGAATCAGCTCTCGCCCACCGCACCGCACTTGCGCTCCAGCTTGAAGAGGCTTACATGAAGCTTCAAGAAGCACACGACCAAGTGGGCATTGTGGAGGCAATGAAGGCCGGTGCTGCTGCAATGAAAGGCTTGCATGAGAAAGTTGGTGGTGCTGAAGGCGTGCAGAACGTTATGGACACTGTGCACGAGGAAATGGCCACCGTGGATGAGATCACCAACATCATCAACGAATCAGCTACGCTTGTCGACGAAGGGGAGATCGACGAGGAATTCGAAGCCCTCGAGAAAGCCGAGAAGGAGAAGCAGGAGCGCGAGGAAGCCGCCAAAACAGCTGTACGTCTCGCCGAGCTCGAGGAGCTCGAGAAGGCGAGGAAAGAGAAGGAGATGGCTGAGCAGGAGGAGAGCACCGAGGATCAGAAGGTGGAAGAGGAGGTCAAAGAGACCCGGAAAGAGCTCTCCAGGTTGTCTATTGAGGAAGAGCGCGTTCCAATAACCGCTTAGAACGTTTATAAAGACGCTGTTCGTCAAGAGAAGAGTTGCATATAGTTCGCTCATTGCTGGTGTTGATATGGCGTAACAGGGCACACGATTTCGAAGGCTATCTGGGCATACAAGCATTGCATTGGCGCATAAATTCGCGGGCATATCGCAGACCTGCACTCCTTGGGAAGCTTAGCAATTTTGTCTCTACAGACCAGGTTCTGAATCATCTTGGAGTTTGTGGTATACCCTAATAGCACGCAATGTATCCTAATCATTCACCCACACGTCCGTGAAACAAAGAACCCGCAAATTCGCCCAACAATGCGCTATTTCACAACTAACTGTCCTCCAAAGTTTTATCAGCTCCGTTCGTCCCGCGAATCTGACGTCTTCCGATGCCCTTGCTTATTCGCCGATGCCGCTAGCCCGCTTTTAGCTCCGACACCGCCAAGCCATTGAACCTCACTCGAGCAGCACATCTGCACACCACACCGCCATCTCTCAACCTTCGTCTCCACCGCTGGAGTCCCCAAACAAATACCCCTCTACACACCTCCTCAAACACAACACATCTGCGACGGCCCAATGCCCCCGCTAGCACCCGCCCGCGCCGCCGCGCGCACCTCGAGCACAGCGCTCATGCGCCGCCAACCCACGCTCAAGTTCCCCCTCAGCTTCCGCAGCACCTCACGACAATTCTCACAAACTAAGAGCGCGAAAGCGGGCGACGGCCCGCACTACGATCCCCCGGGCGGATGGCTGTTTGGCGTGAAGCCGGGCGAGAAGCCCGAGAAGGAGGGGTGGGAGACGATTTGGTATGTGGGTGTATTTGGGAGCCTGGCGGCGACTTGTGTGGCGTATGCTTTCAAGCCGGATACGAGGTACGTATATTCAAAGATGGGACGAAGATGGGGGAGGGATGGGGAGGGTGTGAGGGATTTTTGGGCTGACTTGAGACAGCATTCAGACGTGGGCACTTGAGGAGGCGCGACGGAGACTCGAAGCGGAGGGCATACTCGAGGATCCTACGAAGCCTAAGGAATAGATGCTATAGCGAGGGAACCATGACGTGGTGGATACTGGTGAGGAGGTGCGGCATTTGAGCATACACTGTACATACGGCGGCATACGACAAGTGGTATTTTCCTTTTGTGCGGGACTCATAGAGTCGGGTCGTGACCGGCCTCGGAGCCGATGTTATCGAGCAATGGACTTCATTCACTGACATTGCGGAATGACTCACTCTCGTGATGCAGAGAGGTCCTGGGACAAGTACAGAGCTTGGTGAGTGCATTACATTTGGTGGATTTTGCTAACGCATTACATAGATCTCACCGGTTGCCAGGCTTCATAAGATTGAAATTGCGCGACCTTTTGCATTCTCGTAACATTTACAGTTGTCTCAAGACCTGGACTGCTAAAATATATACAACAGAACTCATCTGCACGTCCGCCGACCGCTCTCTCCACCCCTCGATATCTTTCACCACCTTCCACCACCTAAGAAACAGTAATCGATGCACTTCCACTCGAAAAGTACCCCTCCGTAGCCACAATCTGGTAATCATGCGTGCCCAAGCGCATCCCCTGGGCGGCCCAAGCATCAAAATGCGCCTTCGTATTGACGCTACCACTGCTTCGCTTCTGCTGGCGAACACTCCAGTACTGTTGGAACGTACGAGTTCCCTCGATACTCGGCTGGTTGGTCCGAGTCGACTGGGCGATAGTGTAGGTGCTGCCGTCGACGTTAATGGTGCCCTTACGCTGAGCCTGCGAGGACGGGTCATAGGTGCCGAAGTTCTCGACGACGTAGTATTCAACGAGGGGGTTGCGCGTCCAGCCGTAGATGGCGAGGTACGAGTTGCCGTTGGGATTGTAGGTGCCGGAGTAGTTTATGGTTCTGCGGGGCGTTAGGACGCAATTGATTTGGAGGATGCTATCCCAATAGAGGGCATGGCGTAGACAGGGAGACTTGCCGTGCTGAACCAGGGTTCCAACCTTTTCCTCCGACGAAGTTTCCGCCGGACTTCCAGGTCACGCTGTAGGAACCGCCAGCGCCGTTGGTGTAGGTGACGTCCGAGCCGCCATCAGTCCAGAAGGAGTAGTAGTAGCCGTTGTGCGTGCCAGTGGAGGATGGGGTACCAGCACGAGCGGCCAACTCGGCTGGGGAGCGCACGGCTACCTCAGTGGGAGCGGCGAGAGCACCAGTGGCAATGCCTGCGGCGGCGATGAGAGAAGTGAAAGAGACCATCTTGGCTGTATTCAAGGATTGTATGAGTGCTTTCGAAAAATGATCAGAGGGTGATGATTCAAGGAATTGAAGCAGCGGTCTTTTATATCTTTGGGCTCCAAGATCGCCCAGTAAAGGCTGAGGGATGTCGGTATGTCTATCGGTATGAGCGAATAGGCGAGGGTTACCTACTAATAGCTTGGCTGTAGTCCTGAAGAGGATCGTGATATTAGACCTTTCAAAAGTGGCACGGTATCCCTTCTAGGCTTTCGGGATGCTCTCCTCATTGGCGGATTATGAGCAGATGCAGAGCTCTGTCGACTACCTAAGCCAAACATCCCAATATGGGCGTCGTGGCGAGCTAGGGCACCGCAAGTACAAGCCCGCCATGGCGTTCAGCTAGACCTTCACAATAGCCATCTTGACTCTTTTGGTTCTCCTCAAAAACGCAAGCAATCGCTTGTCCCAACGGCTAAAGGATACCTTGGCGCCTTCGTTCTCTGGTGAAGTCGAATTTTGTAGGACGTCCCAAGAAGACAAGACTCTTGGGCTTCTGTATTTGTAGGTGGTGATGGTAACAAGCAATCTATTGCATACATGCTTGGTATTTGAAGGATCGTGGCACTGCGGGAGGTCTTTCATTGAGATAGGAGAGAAAAGTGACGTTGTGCGCCCTGCCGAGCCTTTCTGTAACGGGCTAGCTGGGATATGCGGATGATGAAGGAGTCTTGGGGAACACGAACGTTTCGAAACGTCCCGAATTCCATCTGAACATCATGCAATCGAGAACACAACATGCCGGCACCGTCGTCACCTCCCGCGGCGCAATCACTGGATGACCCTGGCCTCTCCCTGTCCGCCCACTCCCATGACACCCTCCAAAAATTCCTGCAGCGTGCCGACACATCCACCCGAGCTTCCATCTCATATCGCAGATCTTGACTCGATCTTGGCTCCCACAACCAGGACAGCATTCGCACGCGCCCAGGAAATCGCATATTAGCACTTTGCGTTAAAGCCGTCTTGACGTTTCTACCGGGACTGCGTTCAGCCTCGCTATCGCAAATCTAGATATAGTACCAACGTACCCCGCGAACGGCGATACATGCCCAGGAGACGCTATCCTCGGGCGCCGGAGAATTGCACGCCACTCCGTGAATCTGGGGTAGCGATGGAGCTACGCGGGTAAATGATGGACGGGCGCTCGGTTGGGTTGTCTCCTGCCTTAGGTATTGAGTAGGAAGGTAGCTGAGTAAACCGCCGTCACCGTGCTGTCCCCTATACTCTCGGCACCACTATACCCGTCATGCCATCTTGTCTCTCGCTCGTAGCGCTAATCAAGCCATTGTTCGTCGTTGAGATTAATCACCTAGCTAATAGGGCGTGCCTAATCGTACTATGGAAAATCTACACTCGGGCAAATCTCACCAAATCGGAGCTTCAGTAGCTGGCTGACCCTGCAGCAACAGTGAGACCAGACCGCGCTCGGGGCCATCAACTCGCAGGACAGCCGACTGTTCGGGAAGGACCCTTTTCCAAAAACACCAATCAAGTGCAAAAATGGGTCAAAATCCAGAATTATTCGACGTGCGGTATGCAATGTTTCCTGGCAACCTAGCGGAAAAACCAACGGTTGGGTGCTCATGCACGCACACAAAATGTTAGGAAGGAAAAGCAGATAGGTAGGCCTGAAGGTACTCAACAGGGCTTGCGCACCAGCTGATGCTTCCTCTTGGTTTCCTTTATCTCAATGTAGAATCGCATACCAACTGCAGCTATCAGAAGACTTCCAAGTAGTGTGTTACTCCGCGTACCTGCATTATCTTTCCCCTTTTCCTTGCATCTTATTTCGTCAGATTCTCAAGTACGCCACATCGGTCCAATGGGAGGCTCCAGTTCTCCGCTCCATACCGCTGGAATCGGTCTTCCCAACGGGTCGAAAAAAAAAAAGTTACCTCTGTTAGTACCGGTACCGCACATAGCTCCACTCTCCGACATTGACCACCTATGGCGCGGAAAAAGACCACAAAAACCACAATAAGTTCCAAGAACTCAGCACTCGTCTTTTTCAGCAATCAGCACTCTCAATTTCGCCTTCAACATGACAACAACCGTGGCAAAGTCGGAACGTAGGTGTGTGCAGGACATGAAATTCCCATGAATTCGAAGGCCTTGTTAGCGTAGAAGGTATATTTACACAAACGATTCGCACAGCAACCGCCATAATGTGCAGATACTTTACTCTCGACTTTATGGGCTGCGGTTGCCGTTTTCGGTGCCCAGGGAGAGAGCCGGAAATGTGCACGATGACGGACAAGGACCGCAAGGGATTCCGCCAGAAGTGGTTTGAGAATCGGCATCGCAATGGCTGCATGGCCATAACGGGGGAGCAGAGCAACAAGAGATGCCCCTTCTGTCGGCTGAAGCAGAAGTTCTCGGTAAGTGAAGTCACCCTGGCGTGCTCGGAGCGCTCCATATCTCTCTCACCTTCTCGAGCTCTCCCTCAGCACATTAGCACTGACAGCCACGTAGCAAGTAGCCTACTCCCGCATCTTCAACGACAAAATGTGGGTTGGCACCAACGGCCAAGCCTCCATTAAGCTCTTACAAAAGAGCCTTCGACACGAACCCACGAACGGCACCAAAGTCTTTTCCAAACAGCAGGCCCACCACTTGCAATACCTCAACAACTATGTCGAGCCGAAACACTATCCTGGAAACCGAGTATCAAAGCTCCCTCGTCTACGGAAATATCGCTTGAAGATGCGACTCGACCCGAGACTGACGACTATACGCGAGGAGGATGAGCCGATGGAGGACGTCGTTGTGAAGTCTGCTTTCAAGAAGGGTACTTGGAAGAAAGATATGCCTATGGTGGACAGCATTACCGAGGCAATGCCCACCGAAGAAGTGATGGTAGACGTTATCATGGAGGAGGTTATGCTGCCACAGGACAAGATCGAGGAGGATATGTTGGCGGAGAACGTCATGGCCCACGTCGTCCTTGAGGAAGCCATTCAGGAGGTTTCTATGGAGGTGGATGTGCGGCAGGAAGCCGAGCTGATGGTAGATAAGATGGACGAAGACGAGCCCGACACAGCTTCACTTGGATGGAGAACTTCCTCGACCGCAACGCTCTGCGACACCCTGGATTTGGAAGATATCATGAAGGACGAGGACGAGGAGACGCTTCGGGAATTCTGCATGGGCGACGGCGGAGACGGCGTCAAGCTTCTCGAGGACAACTTGGTGAGGGGCTTAGATCAAGTCATGATAGGTGGTGATCAAGGAAGGCAAATGCGGTTGGTTTCTGTTAGTCATGGCTTGTGCGACAGTGAAGGTCTATAGTCAACGCAATATAATTACAATTTCCTACACATATACGACCGCTCCCTTTTCTCTCTACAGCACGATGGCCTCTCGCGTACACCCGTAGTAACCGCGGGTGACTCCACCCCAGATACCATATCACCGTTACCGCTGCCCTTCACGACAGAAGCAACAAATCAAAATTTCCTCGAGAACCCGCAGCCCGAGCTGCCTCCCCACAAACCACTAATCCTTACCTCTATCCAACCTACAACCCGGACCTCCCCGCCGCCGAATGCGCACGCAGCATTCCCTGCTCGAGCTGCCCGCCTCTACCACCGCCCAGCCCACCATCCTACCACTATGTGCACCCGCACCTTCCACCGTTACACCTACTGCTCGCACACGCGGCCTGCGCCACAAACCGCCTTTGCCCAGTGTGCGCGCGCCGAAGCCCGCCTCTTGAACTGGCTGTTTGAACTCCCATGCAGCGAGCTGCAGACCACTGTTACGAACCGAGCTGGACTGTGCGAGCAGTGCTTCGCGGGGTTGAACTCGAGACTACAGGCGATCAGCAAGAAGCAGGGGATGGGACGGTGGGTATGGACGCCTAAGACTTGGGGGGTTGGTGGGGATTGAGGCAGGGGGTGGAGGAGAGAACGTCTTGGTTACGGGGCGGTTTTGAATGTTTGGAAGTGGGATGGGTTTGAAGAAGCTAAGGAGAGGGAAAATGATGAAGGAGTAAAAACGGCCCACTGGCATGGACAAGGCATGTGGAAGGAAAGTCTTGGATATACTGTCTTCCCAAAAGCTCTCAGAGTCGCTCAGAGCATAACTCCTTCTGTCGTCGTGTTTTCAAGCATATAACCCTCTGTTACTGGCAAGAAGATGGCGGTCAACAGGAGGTGTCTTCACCCTCGCCCTCAGAACGGCTAATCGGCAAGCTGCCCATAAGAGAGCTATAATCTAGAAAACACGGCCTGAGTACTATTATCAATTTACCCAAACAAGTATTGGGGCCGCATCCTGAATTCAAAATCGCCATGGCCTGCTTTCTTTCCCTCCAGCTCCCTTTTCTTGCATCTCAGCTCCACGAGCTCTTTCCAAACGTCTAAATTCCCCTTCTTTGCGCCCTCTCCCCCATTGTTCTCGAAACGCGCCACGTACTCCTCCAAATGTCGCTCAATCTCTCTCCACGCAGCCTCCCAAAGCAACCTCTTCTCCATAGCCTGGAACTCCTTCGGCCCATGCACTATCTCGTCAGAGACGGATGCCGAATAAGGAGGCCTGGGTGCAGACGCAGCAATTTCTTCGCCGTGCTCGGGTATGCAAACGTTGAGCGGAATGCTCGATCTTCGTCGTTCCAGAGTGCCAGAAGGAATATGTCCTCGCCGTGGACCGAATGTCGGGCTCAGTGGTGAGAGCTGGTCTGGTAATCCGAAGCCGTAACTAGTGCGTTCTCTCGAGGATATCGTAAGTTTCGCAAGCGCGTCGTCAATGCCCTCCTCGATATTGCGGGCTCGACGAGAGGGTGGCCGGGGTTCAAAGGCTAATGGCGGGACTGGCGTCGCTTTCGTCGGCGACGCAAGGCCCGAACTATTAGACCCCACATCGTAATCTGGAAAATGGATGCTGGAGCCTTTGCGGGGAGGTGGTTCTACTTCCTGTGTCTCCACCCTAAGTAGGTCAAGCTCCGAGCGCTTCTTTGCCAGTAGAGTGAGAAGGACCGCGTTATCGACCCTGTCGATCCAGTCAGGCACGGTAGGCAGTGGAGAAGAAGGCACGAGAGCCCTCATATACGACTGGAGCAGATCCCACTGCTTTTTCGTTGGCAAAGGCGACGAGTCTGAAGAGGGAACGAGTAGTCCAGGAGCGGTGGACATTAGATCAGCGACCACCACAGACATATTCATATATTCCGTGGATATCGGCAAAGTGGACCAAATCAAATGGGATACTGCTTAAGTAGGTTTACGTTTGCGGGTGTTGTTGCTTAAGAAGCGTACCGTCGCATTGGGATCCGTTGTGGCGTCGCGGGGAAGCTTTTCTTTGTTGCACGGCAGCATCGGGTGCCGCCACAACGTCGGGCAGTAGCCTCAATCAGGAGCTATCGAGTTCTGGGAGAACGATAGCTATGTCGTACGGCGGCCGGTGTCTCGACTCCGCGAAGACCGTTGCACGGTTGCTCTATCGGCTATCAGTTGGTGCCAGCCATGTAGCTTTATACCAACCGAGTCTCAAAGGAACATTGCATCCCAACTTCAAGTCGAGCCCAAACCAAGTCCACGTTGCATCCTTTGACGTCTTTCCTTGATCACCTGTTTCAATCGCTCTGGACCTCGCTTTCATTATCCTCGTCGATCTGCGCCAGTACGGCATTATCTGCTTCTCTTCTCTTGTCCACAGACTTGGTGACTCCCTGTATGATCTGATCCACGCCTCCACCCTCTGTAGCTTTCGCTCTTCGGATGATATGCTTGGCCCGTCGGATGACCTCCTCCTCTGCTTTCTTAATTGTGCCACTAACCCGGACGACTTTGATAACGACGGGGGTATTGACGGGCCACGGAAACTTTGTGGCAAAGGTCAAAGCCGCCCATACCATTCGGTAGTGCTCACGAGGGCATCGTACGATTGCGGTCGAGGTAGCGGGAGACCAATAACAGACTGGGAAATGTGAGCCAACGGGATTGTCATTGTCATCTTTTGGCGAATCTTTGAGGGCCCACCCTACCTTTCAGACCTGAGATGATCATTCCCACTCCATAGTCTCCAAAGAGCTCCGTTACTGCATCCTTGATCAGCCGCACCAGCTGCCCGGCCTGGAGAGCATCCGGCGTCGGAGCATGGAATTGGAGAAGCTCTGGCAGAGCATCGCCTGTTTTCGGTGGCGTAGATGTAGGGTAGAGGAGGTTCACCACCAGATAGCGGTGCTTCACGCGGACCATGGTGCAAAGGGGTCCTAACGGCGGTCTTAGAATATCATGATGTATCGGATGGGCTTGCAGCGATGTGGTGCAGCCCTACGCAAACATTTGGAGCTCTAACCTAGTGGACGGGGCCTTGCATGACGCTATCTATTCGCGGACTAGCGCGTCCCAGATGACGCGCACCTTCAAAGGCACCGATTGAACTCCAGCAACTGCACCACAACCTCCGCTACTCTCCACACGACTCTGCAACACCAATCTCACCCACCTTTATTTGAGGTACCTGCCTATACTCTAGCTTCATCGGCACCGGCGCCTTCAAGTCCACTCCCGGGTGGCCACCCTCCGCCATGGCATCCTCCTCCACCTCCACCGGCCTGCTCTAGTATGTCGCATTGCATCCCCNTCC